>NDXB01007215.1:93860-106382 GCA_002631895.1 Agapornis roseicollis | reverse complement strand
TCTGTTTTTTTTTTTTTTTTTTTTTTTTTTTTTTTTTTTTTTTTTTATGCTACTTTGCATCTGTCTGCACCAGTTTATCTTTTATAGATGAGTGTGTTTTCATTCACAAGTGTAGTCACACAATGAGGCTAAAAGTACAGAATGCTTAAGACAAGAAACCTCCCCAGTATTCTGCATTGTATTACTTCACACTGGAAAACTATATAATATTTAATCTCTTTTAAGTAAAATGAGGACAGCAAAACACTTGAATATCTTTCTGCTAATTGTCATTAATACATACTTGACCTAAGAATGGTAACAGTCGTTTTCTGAATGTCATTTTTCTTAACTAAATAGGATATTGATTGGGTTCAGACAGAGAAACACGTCTTTGAACAGGCTTCAAATCATCCCTTTCTTGTCGGACTACACTCTTGCTTCCAGACAGAAAGCAGGTAAAAGTCATAAGATAATAAGAAGATAATCTTATTTGAAAAATACTTCATAATGTTAGGCACCTCAAAGGCCTTTTTAAATGATTAAGTGTTAGGCAGGTAGTGAAAGACAACATACCGTAGCATTTTACAAGCAAAAGGCCATGTTCGTCATCTAAGCTTTTCAGATTGCAAAGATGCACCAGAATGCAAAGTACCAGTAGGTATGATGGGAAGGATTCTGAACAGGAAGAGAGGTGTAGCTAACATACAAAACAAAAGGCTTAAGGAAATAAGGTAGAAGACAGAGCCTGGAATGAGTGGAAAAAGAAGTTTAGGGAGAGAGAAATTGAAAGTACAAAAAATTACTGGGATGGACTGTGTGATGGTGAGACTCTGAGCAAGACTCAGAAAATAGTATCTGAATTTTTAAAAGGAAAACAGATGAGAATTATTATTCTACTATGTGTTTATGTGTAGAAGAGATTGCAGTAGATTACTTATTATTCTATACAGTAATAACTTTCAGTATGTATAAAATATAGTTACATATTTAAACAGTATCCTTGCTGTATGAAAAGGTGACAAGGTAGAGGAGGGAAGTGAGATGGCATGTTTGTAATATACCAGTAGTATTAACTCTGAACAAAAAAGTTTAAAGGGATAACGATGGAAAATTGGAAAAGAAAAATCTGGTTTGTGAACAGAAACTTAATGTGAATCTATTGATATCATCACATATGTAATAATGGCAAGGAGTGGCTTTGATGGATTGAGAATAGGAGAAGGTCTACTTGCTTTTCTTTTACAATAAAGGAATTATCTAGAGAAACTCCTTATACTTAATTTTTAAACTGGGGAATTTATTCAAAGGGAGGCAAAATGCTGAAACAGGCCATGTTACCAGAGAGGTAGGAAGAGCTGAACTGACATTGTTCAATAATAGACCTGTAACATCTCAAACCTCTTTCAGCCTTGGAGAATATAATTTATATCAAGCTCCTGTGTTTCAGGTTATTCTTCGTTATAGAGTATGTAAATGGAGGAGATCTAATGTTTCATATGCAGAGACAGAGAAAGCTGCCAGAGGAGCATGCCAGGTATGTCTAATTTCAGATTTTTTTTGCAGCAAAGCAGTTTGTTTTCTGGCACAGTGCAGTAGCGCAGACATTATGGTGATGAGCTAGCAAATCCTCTCCAGATGTTAAGGATTTAGGAAACGTGAAACTGCATCCTCATTTTAATGTCGCAACCTATGATATTTTTATTTCAAGGAGGAACTGTAATAGGAAGCACTTCAATATTGCTTTCCTTAGCATTACCCAATATGACTTCAGTCTGATTCTGGCTTGGTTTTTTTTCCCCCTAGAAAAACACTTTTGTGGTTATGGTTGCTTTTTTTAGTTTTGTGGGTTTTTTTGTTTTTAATTTCTAATGATGTGACATCAATGTGTTTCTCTTAGAACAACCACTACCAGCTGTCCTGGCAAATGCTGAGTTTTTGGTGCATATGCTTCATCTCAGATGGTGAGATGAAAGTGATGATTGCAGTAGACACTAATATTAATTAAAATAATTTTTGAAGTGACTGTGAATGGAAATATTTGTATGATTTTAAGCAATATATCCACTTATCTGATGAAAAATAACAGAATACATGTGATTATATTTAGAGAAGTATCATACTACAAAGACTGTTGTGGTTTGGATTTTGATTGAGTAATCAATATCTCCTTTCTGCACTAGGTTTTATTCTGCTGAAATCAGTCTAGCCTTGAACTATTTACATGAACGAGGGATAATCTATAGAGATTTAAAACTGGATAATGTGCTACTAGATTCTGAAGGTCATATTAAACTCACAGATTATGGCATGTGCAAGGTAAGCTCTAGTTCCTTGCTAACCAGTAATATCAACAGTTAAGAAATTCACATAAATTAAAAGATGCAGACACTTAAAAATGTAAAATTTTAAGGTATTAATTTATACACAGTGCAGATTGGCATTTTTCTTTCTTCCGTTTATAGAAGTGAAAAAAGGATATAGCCTAAATGTAGACACTACATATATATATTGTTTATGATTTTTATAAAGCTGCTTTATCGACTTGACTGAGAGTGGTAGGCTGAAATAGAATCATAGAATAGTTAGGGTTGGAAAGGACCTCAAGATCATCTAGTTCCAACCCCCCTGCCATAAGCAGGGACACCTCACACTAAACCATGCTACCCAAGGCTTTGTCTAACCTGGCCTTGAATACTGCCAGGGATGGAGCACTCACAACCTCCCTGGGCAACCCATTCCAGTGCCTCACCACCCTAACAGGAAAGAATTTCTTCCTTATATCCAATCTAGACCTCTTCTGTTTATGTTTGAACCCGTTACCCATTGTCCCATCAGTACAGTCCCTAATGAAGAGTCCGTCCCCAGCATCCTTATAGGCCCCCTTCAGATACTGCAAGGCTGCTATGAGGTCTCCACGCAGCCTTCTCTTCTCCAGGCTGAACAGCCCCAACTTTCCCAGCCTGTCTTCATATGGGAGATGCTCCAGTCCCCTGATCATCCTTGTGGCCCTCCTCTGGACTTGTTCCAACAGTTCCATGTCCTTTTTATGTTGAATCATAGAATAGTTTGGGCTGGAAAGGACCTTAAGGTCATCCAGTACCAACACCCCTGCCATGGGCAGGGATGCCTCACCGTAAACCAGGTTTCTCAAGGTCCTGTCCAGCCTGGCCTGGAACACTGCCAGGGGTAGAGTAAGATAGCTTGATTTCAAGAGGAGCAGGAGGTTGAAATGTATGTCACACTTGCTCCCATTGAGAATGTGTGACACTTCCCCTTTTCTCTGAAAACTACAAAGACACTGGAGCACAGGTTTGACTGTGCCAGGAATTGCCATTATGCTGACCTGTTAGCCAAATTATAGCATTTAAAATAGTTCTAAGCAACTGAACAGCATAAAGTAGTACNGAAATGTATGTCACACTTGCTCCCATTGAGAATGTGTGACACTTCCCCTTTTCTCTGAAAACTACAAAGACACTGGAGCACAGGTTTGACTGTGCCAGGAATTGCCATTATGCTGACCTGTTAGAACTATTTTAAATGCTATAATTTGGCTAAGCAACTGAACAGCATAAAGTAGTACAGGTTGGAAAGGGCCTTGGGATGTCTAATCCACTCTCCTGCACAAGAGGGTAAGCTGTCATATCAGGCTAGGTTACTAAGGGCTTTATTCAGTTTGTCTGTGAAAACCTCCAAGGATGAAGAATGCAGAACTTCTTTGGGTATCTCCCTCCTCATTCTGCATCCCATGCTCTTCTCTGTAAAGCTTGTATCTGTCCACTGCAATGTCTCAGTCATGTAAGCTGTTCCACCATGCCTTAGTTATTCCCATTTGCTTATTACTGGAGATGTGGTGGGGCTTACTACTCAAAACCTTAAAAGATGTTGCCATCAATAAGTATGTGCCATCCTCCTGAGACTTTAGATGAGTATTTACTTTTTTTAGTAAAACTGTAATTTGTAAATAAACATAAAATATATATAAATAAACAAAACTTGATTAATTTTGAATAAACAAAGGCAGTTTATTCTGGATACTTAATTCAAAATCAAGCTCTCAGCAGAGGGAGAATGTGTGATCCTTGGCTAACTGTAAAGTATTTTCTTTCCCTCGTTCTTAAGGAGGGCCTGAGGCCTGGTGACACAACCAGCACATTCTGTGGGACTCCAAACTATATTGCACCTGAAATTCTCCGGGGAGAGGATTATGGTAAGCTGAATTTTTCAGTGCTACCATGTAACTTTTACCTTGTCTCTTCCAACTGACTCAGGTTGTTCAGCAGTAGAAAGTCTAAATCTCAGTTAGAAACTTGATCGTTCTTAACTAAGCATCCTGTCTGAAAAAGTAAGTGAACCCTTCAAAGGAAAGGCAGAGAACATCCCTTTAATTGTAAAACCTGTAAACAAGTTTTTCCATTTAAAAAATCCCAACAACCAAACAACAAAACAAAACCCCAAGAAAACAAACAAACAAACAAAAACCTCAAGACAACAGAAAGAATTTGTTTAAAATCTACCATTTTACTTCTGCAGCATGTCTCTTCCAGACTGGTTTCACGTCTTCCTTCTTTATCACAAACTTTCTAGGCCAACCAGACTATATCAGTCCCAGCCTAGCTACTGGAATTCTTCTTTAGCAGAATAGCTGTGCTTAGCTCCATAGATGACTGTCTTGTTACCATTAAGAATCACATACTTCCTCCTTGTCCCCTGCCCTGGATAATGCACTGTTAGTAATGCCTAGGCTTAAATATTATCTAAACCTTTGATAAGGTCCTAATACCAACTTTTAAACTTTCTGCACTTCCTTTTCTTTGTACAGCGTCCCTTCCTGTAGAGCATATAATGAACCAAGTAATGTCATGTACAATCATTACCTCTTTAGCTGGATAATCAGAGAACTGGCAGTACTTAGATTTTTTTTAAATCATTCTTTTTCTCAAAACATGCTTGTCTTTAGCCCCAAAAGCATTGGTATTTTTGCTCCAAAATGCTTTCAGTGACATTTTCTCCTCTGATTTCTAGGCTTCAGCGTGGACTGGTGGGCACTTGGTGTGCTTATGTTTGAAATGATGGCGGGCCGGTCACCATTTGATATTGTTGGGAGTTCTGACAATCCTGATCAGAACACAGAAGACTATCTCTTCCAAGGTAAGTACCCTGAGTAGTGTTTCTATCCTTCTAGGGCTTTGTTTCTACTTAACTATAATCAAACTTTAAAGATGTGAAGGCTTATAGGAACCTTGTTTTCTTGCAGTAATTTTGGAAAAACAGATCCGAATTCCTCGATCCCTTTCTGTTAAAGCAGCAGGTGTTCTGAAGAGCTTCCTTAATAAGGTAAGATGGGATTATTTGAGACTTCTTAAGATCAGCTGATTTGTTTTGTTTGTTTTTTTAAATCAGTTGACTAATTGATGTGCAGGCATCATATATAGGCAGACGTACTTTATCTGGGTAGAAAAGGTGTGAGCCTAATGCAGACTTTCAGCAGAGCTGGTAGAACTATTCTAGATACTTGTGTTGAAATCTAGATTCTCAGGCTGAGATTGTGAGTAAATTTCAAATTGAAAGGCATAGGAATATTTGAAGTGATTTCTTTAATTTAGGGAACTGGACAAACTTACCAGGTTTATCTTCTTTCCTAAAGAGAAGCAGCAAATCACTCTGACAACTTCTGATGACTTTGTCAGGGGAACTTCAGAAGTTGTATAGTCAAAAGGTGTGTAAGTGGTAGTGGACTAGCCCTAGCCTTTATTTAGTGAGTATAACATGACTGGAGAGAAAGAGGCATGGGAGAAAATAGGTTTTGTTGTATTATTCTAAGAAAGTAATAGTTTCAAGAACAGTGCTTCAGTTTCAATTCCTCGGTAGCATGTGATACACATACATGGAGGCAGCACTGTCTTGTTAAAATGACCTTCTGTCCACTGTATTTATCAGTAACCTGCAATTACTCCTCCAGTGTGATTGCATGATACAGTCAGTCTGCTCAGGGAGGGGCAGGGAAGGAACACATTCACTCGTAATCTAACCAAGTTTACTCTGAAAGATACAGTATGTTTAAACAGGTCTGAGTAAAAATGAAGAAAGATAGCATGATTGTTCATATAAATTTCAGTTAATGGCATTATATATTCATGCCTATTTCAGACAGTAAATTGAAAGAGTTTCCAAAATAAAACCTGCTAACTCAGTTCTTCAGTGTCCCTTCTAACTCTGGTGTTTCCTTTCTCATGGAGTTTGTAGCATTTACATGTTATTCCTGTGTAGGCCGTGGCACTCATTTAGAAGTATTTTCTTCCTTGCACAGGATCCAAAGGAACGTTTAGGCTGCCATCCTCAAACAGGATTTGCAGATATCCAGGGACATCCATTCTTTCGCAATGTTGACTGGGATCTGGTATGTGAATTGGCTTATTTTCTTCATATGCCGTGATGGCTTAACAACTTGTTTTGAGATCAGAGACAAACTTAAGCTCAAAAACCTTAAGCTCTTAACTTAAAATATATCACGATGATAACACAGAATCTTTTAACCCTTTTGCACACAGGAAGTGTACTAGACTAATGGGATGGTTGTACAAAGTATAAAGAGAAAATTAACAGTAACTTCCAGCCTTCTTTAAAAATAATTTCACATGTTGTAACTCATTCTTGGTGTCACTAACTGCATTTGTTCTTAGATGGAGCAAAAACAAGTGGTGCCTCCATTTAAACCAAATATATCTGGAGAATTTGGTCTGGATAACTTTGATTCCCAATTCACCAATGAACCTGTTCAGCTCACTCCAGATGATGAGTAAGTAATACAGAATTTAAGAAGTTCTGATAAGCCAGTGAAGGAGTTGTAAAACTTTGTTTTAACAGCTGTACTTATAGCACATAGTGTATACATAAAGCAGTAAATAAAATTTTCTTGTGTTAGTTTGGAAAAAATTCTATTATATGTCTTCATGATAGACTTAGCATGGCTGGATTAAGTCTTGTATACTGGCAAGATGTAAAAGCCAGTTAACAGTGGGAAAGTTGCTATAAAGAATCCTAGTTCAGGGGAAGATGAATAAGTGCTATTTTACAAGTTTCAGTGGTATCTTGTGCAAGAAATGAGCGCGTGAAGGAAAAGACCTCTTTTGTCAAATGGTTTATTTTTGCAGTGCTTTAAGCCATGATATTTCTAGAATATTTGGTTTAAGTTAAATTCATCTTGGATGTTCTGAACAAGACCCGATGCTTTGTTTGGCTTGTTTGGGTATTTTAAGTTAGCCAAGTGAGATTATGCTGGCTGATAAACCCTTAATAAAATGCATGATAATGCATTTGATTTGGCAGTGTATTTGTGGTTCCTTACTCCTGAGGGGCCCCAACTTGGGATGAGGAGGGAAGTACCTTTCTAGTTTGACTGAACCACTTGTTTGCATTTTAGGACGACTTCTAGGGTTTTGTATATTGTTCATGTAGTATGTAAACACAAATAGCAAAAATAAAATGTTAGCTACGTACCTTAGTTAGGTCTGAGGTCCAACTTCCTTCTCCATCTATTCAAATGCAAAATGTACAAACCAAATTTAGATAAGTTGCTGATGCAGGTGCAGTGTCTATCACATTCTATTCAGCTTTTTATGAAAACTACTGGTTTAGAAGTTTTAAAATGGCAAGCTTTGCAGATTGCTTTGTGGGGAAAATGGAAAGGGACAAAAAATAGATTTTCTCAATTGCAATCTGCTGTACAGATCTGAATTTTAAGACCAACTCACTTAATACTGTTACTTTTTGTTTTGCTGAACTAATGACCATTTTCTAATCTTAACAGTGACATTGTGAAGAAGATTGACCAGTCAGAATTTGAAGGCTTTGAATATATAAATCCTCTTCTGATGTCAGCTGAGGAGTGTGTCTGAATTCTCCACTTCTGGACTGTGCCAATTGTTACTCTGTTTCTGCATGGATAAACATCTCATTTGGACGCACTTGCATAAAATGAGTAACTGAACATTTTACCTTGCCACCTAGTATGAATTACTTACTAATTTTCTTTCTGTATTAATTTTCGTCCAGGACAGTTGTTATGCTGAACCTTCAGCTGCCACATTTTAAATGTTCAACTTTCTGACAGTCTTGCCAGGCTTGAACTTTAAGATCAAAGTTGGTCTCTGGGGCTTCAGACTGCACAACAGGATAATCTGCCAATACAGTGTTCTGAAAAAGGAAAGTTTTCTTATTAAGAACACAAGTTGCATTAGGGGATGTAGTAAAATATCATTAAAGGACTTCCATTTTTCCAGCAAGAGAAGTAGGACCTTATGACTTCTGTTGTTCTAAGTTTCTCCTCTCTGAATATCTGATTTCCTGTTCTTCTGGACTTAGAGCTGTGCTACTGCCCTTCGAGTTAAAAAGACAGTAAGGAGAGCAAGTTTTTAAACCAAATAGGTCAAGAATGGCTGCTTTCACAGGGTATATTGATCCTGTTCTAAAGGAGATGATTATTAGAATCAACAGACTTTGCTCCAGAATTACACGCTAGGAGTCGCACGCTGAAATGCAGAGTACCTTTCGGAGCCTGTCCTTTTCAGCGAGGGTTGTCCATGGTGTAAAGTGTCAGTTTAAATAAATGGAATTCACTTAATACTTTAGAAAAGTTAAAATCTGTAGCATGTAGGTTAGTGGTAATGGGCAGCTAATATTGACAGATATAGAACATCATGCTATTACTTCTTGCTTTTATACTTCCTGTCTGCACTCTGTCAGAGCTGCACATGTTACAGCCACCACCTAGCTAAGGGCATTGTTTCCTTTTTTTAATCTTACTGCCAAACTTTTGGAAATTCATTCCACTTTGCCAGTGGAAAAAACACATTGCGGGGGGTAGAGGGGGAAAGGTGCTGTCCGTAATAATTCCTTTCACTTCTCCACTTGCAGATGGCAATTTGTGATCACAATCAAACCTTGCATGGTGGTAATAGACTCAAAGTTAATAGGAAAGCAGTTGGAATCGGTTGAAAGTACTGTTCAAACTAGGACTTTTGGCAGGTGTGATTCTTACATTTCAGGTTAGTGAACAGTGTAATATACAGCACAGATGATTCTTATTTTTAATGCTTAAGGTATAGTTTTGATGTCTTAGGCTGAAGAAATGCCAAATGTACCACTACTTTTTATTATTTTGGGGAAAAGGGATTAAGAGACACTGAAGAATCTGTGTTATATAAGTAAAAGCTGTAAGGAAAGCTGACTGTTACTGTAAGCAGATCTAAGTATCTGTAAGCACAAGTTAGCAGACCTTACCTAAAACTTCTAAGAAACCTTCTTGCTCATTGTGTCTCCTTGAAAATCATTGTACGGCCACACTGTAAATCCATGGCACAAATCTTGCAGTGTATGTTTTTTCACTTGCATGTTAGCTTCAAGGAGAGAGATTGCACAAATGCACAGTACTGTCATGGTACATAGTATTTAGTTCATATTTTTCTTTGCAGTGTGAATGGAAACTTTAAGTATCAGGCTGAGTTTTTCAAAACTGGGAAGTGTGACTGGAGGGGCTTCAGTCTCAGGAAAGGATTGACCCTCCACACTGTTAAAAATCGGGTTCCCTTAAATTCAAGTTGTATATTTTCAGATGTAAAATACTGCAGTACACTTACTTCTAAAGAGCAGCTAATAACTTCAGCACATTTAGTTCATGTCAAGTGAAATGCTTACATGCAGGTTTGAAATTGTGATTGTTTAGACTCTGATTTCTGCACCTGCATGCCTAGTTTTAGACATCAGGACTTAATGTTGGATATTAAACTTGGAAGTTATTTAAAGCAAACAAGATAAGCCTTGTCTCTACAGTGGCTTAATTTCATATGGGGTATTGAGTAAAATGACTTTACGTAAGGAAGGGCATTTCTGCTATTCAACACAGCAGAGTAATGGAGTAAAACACTGTTTTCTGTGCTTACAGCAGAAATTAATTTTTTTTACAGATAATGTCACAGAGGATATACTTTTTCTATGTACATGTCTAACCATTAAGAATGTTGCTAAGTGACAGACATCTTAAATGACTGTAAATCCATTTTTGAACCTTAATTTTCTCCAAAGTGCCATGATATTAACAGTTATTTTTCATTGTTAAGTATATAGCAACAGTTGGAAATATTCAGAAGGGACATTGAGTATAAACAGTCCAGTGCTGTGGGCTTTGTCTTTTGGAGAAAGTGTCTGCATCAGAAGCATGATGTATATATGTGGAATTACCTCTTTTTTGTATGCAAGTTGGATTCTTATGGGTATTCTGCTAGTTAATATTGTCACTACTATTTTCCTGTTTCATATGGAATATGGTCTTGAATGTTATTTTGTAATCATTCCCTTTATTTGTGCACACTTTTTACTTTAAATAAAACATTTGTATTGGCCTTCATGTGTTAACTTTTAAAGCAAATAGTGTGAAATGCTGGGCTTTGCTTGTCATCTGACCCTTAACTATCCGAGTCACAGGAGAGTTGTTCTAATCTTGTCATTCCTTCTAGAAGAAAGCACTGAGATGACCACAGAAACCTAAGAAAGGTCTCACTCAGCCTATGTTCCCCAAATGTATCTTAGAATGCAGATCCCTCTCTAATGTGGATTGCCAGCCTTATGTTCATCATGCCTTGTAGGTTCTCTTTTATTCCAACAGCAGTGGTAAGACAAAAGCAGCAAGGCTTCAGTCAGCTGCATAGATACAAAAAGCTTTCAAGTAGAACACTTGTAGCTTGCTTTACCAAGGACCTCTTTCAGCTGGAACTTGAAAGCTGTCATCTCAGCTGCCAGAGCTGGGGATTTGGAGCAACGTTCTCCTCTGCTGTGCTTACTTCTGCATGATTTCTTTCTTTGTTTCTTCAACTCCTTCCCCTGCGTTCCCCAGATTTCTGACACAGAGGGCAAAGGCACTTACTGTATATTTCCATATATCTGTATTTCAGTATCTGTGTATCTATATTTTAAAAGATATTTCCTCATGCAATCTGGCTTGTTATTAAAAGTGTGTATCAGCACTCCTAGGCAAATGCTGCAGATGGTTGCATATCTTAAATGCTTAACCTCCCCCCACGCAGGCTTCTTGTTTCTGCTCAGTTTGGTGGCCAACTGCTCTCGGCTCAGTCTGAGCAATTGTTTATGTTAAGACACTCTCTAAAAGAAATTAATAGCTTGTGTAATCTATATATGTACTTGATACCTTAACTGCTAAGCACGCATCCTCACTTCATGATGGATGTCATAAGCAGTTTAAGCAGGGAAGTTATCTGAAATTGCCTGTAGATTATTAGTTTCCTGGAAAGAGGGAAGTGAGGTAGGAGCCCTTTTCAGAAAGGGGATTTTATTCTATCTTGCATCTTCTTGTGAACAGTTCTGTTAGAGTTTTAAAACTTCTTTTTTTTATATCCTGTTTATGATAAAGGGATCTGAACTGCATACTTGGAATGTGTGATCCTACCATTTAATCACCAACAATTAACAGCAGGGAAGCATCTACCTCCTAGATCCATCCAGCTTTTGGAGGTGGTGTGCTTTGTCAGTGTTGTGGTTTAAACCCAGCCACGCAGCTCATTCACTCACTCGGTTCTTGCCCTTTCTTGCCCTCCCCTGGTCCTGGAGGGATGGGGAGGAGAAACAAAAGAATGCAACTCCCACAGGTTGAGATGAGAACAGTCCAGTAACTAAAGTATAACACAAGTCACTAGTGCTACCACCAATAATAATAATGATAAAGGAAATAACAAGGGAAAAGAATACAGCATCTCACCAACCACTGACAGATAACTCACAACACCCCACCCCAACCGAGCCCCGACCGAATACCTACTCCAACTCCCCCCAGAGCACTCGCCCTTCCGGGTAACTCTCGGTTACATCCTGGGCATGACGTGTTATGGTATGGAATAGCTCTTTGGTCAGTTTGGGTCAGGTGTCCTGTCTCTGCTTCCTCCAGGCCTCCCCTCCTCCCTGGCAGAGCATGAGGCTCATGAAGGCCTTGGTCAGGGTAAAGCATTTGAGCAGTAACTAAAAACATTCCTGTTATCAGTTTTGTTCCCAGGCCAAAACTCAAAAATCATAGTGCTGCACCAGTTATTATGACGAAGGAAAAGATGACTGCCACTGCTAAACCTAGGACAGTCAGGTGTAAATAGAGGCAGAAACCTGTTGTGTCTGCATTTGACTTCTGAGATGAACAAAGTGGGCTGAATCCCTCCTGTGTTGGACAGTGAGGTGTCCAGCTGTGCAGCTGATTTTGACTGTGATTTTAGATGTAAGAGATAAAGTACAGTTCTTCATTAGCTGTTTTGTACAGACCCTCTTCTAAAGTAGCTTTTTCTGTAAGATGCAGCACATGCTAAAATGTATCAACTCTTTGTGCCCACAAGATCTGTGATCAGGTATCTAATACTGTGTCTTATCTATGTTATTTAATATCAAAGGAGACTTCACAAGCTTTCTCCTAAGTATTGCAACTTACCATTAAGAATTGCCACAGAACTGGGTTTTTTGTGTTTTGGTTTTTTTTTTTTTTTTTTT
>NDXB01007215.1:76952-93781 GCA_002631895.1 Agapornis roseicollis | reverse complement strand
TTTGTTTTTTTTTTTTTTTTTTTTTTTTTTTTTTTTTTTTCTTTATCTGGTATCTTCAGAGAATAAAATGCACAATTCTTGTTGTATGGTCAGTGTTAAATTGTGCTTTTCAGCATCTTCGGAGTGTTTATGGGAACAGCTTAAATAAATAGATAAGTAAATAATGTTTCTTTCTGTAGACCCCCCCATGTTCATCAATATGCAACTTGAATCTTATTTCTAAAACTGTGACAAAATTCTTTACACACTTAGCGGTTTGATGTACAGCCGTGTGTCTATGTTAACCAGCTCAACTGAAAGAGCGTTTTGTTTTAACATGGTATTTGGCACTTTACTGTGAAGGCAGTAGTTCAAAAGATTTTTTTATTTGCACTCAGAAAAGCAGATTAGTTTGCTCCTCTTCCAAATGTGCGAGTGGAAGAGGTTATCGACCCCAGCGACTGTCAGAGATGGTCTGCAAGGAATTCAGAGGGGCACGTGTTCAGGGGAAGGCAGGACTTATGTGTTTGTTAAACACCCATTTTTTACTTCATGGTATTTTGGAGGTCTGCTTTTGAGTGTATCCTGCTTGGTATTATTTCGGAAATACATGAAATAAGTTATATACAATCCTGAATATTTTATTACTTATTCCTCATTCTTTTGTTTATGAATGAAACTTTCATAGTTGCTGTTTCATTGTAAAGTTAAAAAATATTTTTTTTAATTGTAACTCTTTTTCCTTAGAGCTGACTTAACGACAGAAATTCAGTACAGGCTACCTTGGTGTTAAACCTAAAGTGTTGAAACCAAGCAGTGAAGGTGCCATTTGTGCATTACATCTCAAGACCACCTCAAATGTTAATTTTGTACGCTTCCAAAAGTGTCAGCACCTCTTAAAGAGGTGTTAATAATAAGATTCCTCCTATGCTCTGTTAGCTCAGGTTATTACATCTTGCAAAGGTCTGTAACTTGAATTTTAGTTGCACAGTGTCTTTGGAACTGCTTTTCACAGTCTACAGTAGAAGTTGTAGGCAGAGTTAACATCTTTTTTTAGAGACTCTTCTACCTACCAACTTTGTCTTACATTGCCTGATTATTGCAGCTCTATAGCAACACTATCATTACAGCACAATAGCTACCACACTCTGCAACCTGAAATGGGTAATGTGCAGCAGAACCTGAACCCCCTAAATTAAATAATACCACTGAAAGCTTCTATGACCTCAATAGGTGTAATAAAATATTTAATGTATCTGCCTATGTACATTGCTTTCCTTACATCCATAGATAGTCAAGCTCTGGTGTAATAAATCTTGTGTTTTCTTCAGTAAATTAAAAATGGAAATATGACATAGGGTGTTTCACTGACTGGCATTTGAAGAGATTTTTGTTTATTTGGATCCTAAAGTCCTAAAGGTTGAAGAAGAGGAATATCCAGAAAAGAGGATAGATGTAGATTAAATACTAGGAAGAAGTTCTTTCAGGATCAGTTCCAAAAGCTGGTTGGTGGATCTGGAACCTGTTTTATTTGGCTGTACTGTTGGTGCCTTTCAACAAACTGGGTATCTGCTTAGTAAGTAAGTGCTGGTATTCTTCACAAATGTGTTATTTTTTTCCATAAAGCTATTTGTTGTCCTACCCTCAAATATTTTATTGCAGAAGAATCAAAACCAATTTAAACAGACATTTGAGATCAAACATGCACTTTTGCATATTCCTGTTGATGCCTGATTTCCTGCCCTGCACAAAAGCAGTTCATGTTTTCATTAACGCTAGCAGCTGTACTGAAACTGCTTTGCCTTGTGTTGTCTGCTTAACTATAAACTGAGAAAAAAAAAACCCAAAAAACAAAAAACCAAACCCAACCCAGTATTTCTAAGATTCTTCTACAGTTTTGGGGACACTTTTCTCTCTGCTTTGGCCTGTATGGATGGGAAGGGGTTTATGCCATTCCTTAGTTCTTGTCTGTGAAAAGAGAAGTTACCTTTTCTTTTAATGGCATTCTATGAAATGTTAATTTCAAGCAGCTTAAAAAAAAAAAAAAAAGTACACTTAATTTCAGATAATTTGGAAGTCTACATCCTTCAGCAAAATTAGAGTTTCTTTTTGGTACCCCTTTATTTATAGGAAAGCCTTCTGCCCAAGTGCTGCAATATGGCAACAGTAAAATGACAGTCCTTAGTCACACACCTTCCACTGCATATAAAAATTGAGGTCGTGCTCTATTTCAGCTTTACGATTCCTTCAACTGTACCTGAATTTTTTCATAACAGAAACATCAAGTGGTTTTCTTTAAGTTTTAAAAAATGACTATAACCATTATTGTCTTTGCCATCACAGAATTACCATTAAAAGCCCAGGCACTACTATATATATATATATATACACACACACACTCTCATATATATACACTGCTATTTATATTTACTTATGTATATTTTCACATATATATATTCTAAATTCTGTTCTACTATTTAATTGTCAATAATTTATTATTTTTGCAATATAAAATGCCACAGGTCTCCAGGATTGCATAAGCTGCTGTGCAAACAGGATAACTCCTACCTACAAATGCCACCATCTAAGGTTAGCAACAAGGGGAAAACCTGTGCACAAACCAGCATCAGCAAACCCAGACCGCTCTTTGTCCAACCATCACCAGAAGGAATGCAGATACTGTCTTAAATATCACAACTGATGCGGTGTTTTAAAAGCAAGTTAAGAGGTGACTTGTGAAGCAGCTTTGCAGTGATTCTTAACGGCCTCTCCATCAGCAAACGCTGAGGAAATCTGAGTGTATCAAAGGTGTGAAGTCACGCATTATCAAACCCCTCTCTCGATCAGCAGCAAGGCAGGTTTTGTGTGCTCTGTGGCAATCCTTCTGGCATGGTGTTAGGACATGGTACGGGAGTGAGCCCACTCCCTGCGGGCTGTGCTGGCCAGTGTTAAGAGGTGACTCCTGGTTGTGCATCTGCCCCATTTTCATGTGCTATGCTTTTATGTTTGTATCGCATCAAAACATGTAACTACGAGATAAAAGCAATGGCAAATTGCATTGTGCCTTAATCTCAGCTGAAACGCTGTCTTTACAAGGACGAGGTAAACCAAAAAGCTTATGCTTCTTGCAGACAGAAGAAACTTGTAATAGATGAACTATTTGTACTAAGCGATCCCTTAACAGCATCTTCCTCCTCCAGCAACAAGATAGAAGTGGAAGAAGCCCCTCGTGTAAATGCATTCCGCAGGGTTGATTATATTGTTTCGCAGCCAGGCTCTGGAATGTTTCTGACACCTTCCCCTGTGCTTCACCGTCTCCTCACTCCCGATGCTGCACGATGAGCCTGCGACTGGAAGGAGAGGTCTGTGAAACTGCTTCGGGGACAGACACCATCATGTTCGCCCCCTTTCCCCCATACCGCAGCAGTGGGGTGTCAGAGCGGACACTGCGGTTCACAGGAACAATTGCCAGGAGGCGCTCAGGGAAGGGCAGACACTAAGGCACAGTCACTGAGGGACCCTCGCTGGGGCAGGCACCGAACCCCCGCTGAGGGACGCTCGTCGCGCCTCAGGGGACCGGTTGGCCTGACAGCTCCCCGTCAGCTCCCGGGCCTCCTCCCTTCTCTCCCGCCATGGCTCCTTCCCTCTTTCTGCCATGGCTGCTCTCGCCATCCTCGCCTCGGCTCTCGGCGTCTCGCCGTCTCCCCGGGCGCTCCCGGCCCCGCGCTCCCCCTGGGGCTGTAACAGCGGCAGGGCGGCCGGCGCTGTGTCTGGCGCGGGTGGACTGTGGGGCGGCGAGCTAAGGCCGGCATGAGTAACTCCTTTATTGTATGCTCTGTGGTTTTCACATCTCCCCTTCCTGCCGGCGACGGGCCCGGCCCGGGCCGGGCTGGGGGAGGGTTTCCCGACGCTGAAGCGGCGGCAGGCGGGGGAAGGGCAGCAGCTCCCGCCGCTGCCCCAGACAGTGGGCGGAGCTACGGCGGCGGCGGCGGGAGGGGGAGGGGGCGGAGCGCGCTGCCGGCAGTTCGTGCCCGCGCGCCGCCGCCGTCGTCTCGGTGGTTGTCTCCGCCGCCGCCGTCGTCTCCGCAGTGAGGTCACGGGTGGGCGGTGCGTGTGCGGCGCCTGCTCCGCTCCCCGGGTGCCGGATCCCCGCCGCGACGGGTGAGGAGCCGGGGAGTAACCGGCAGCGGAGGGAGGGAGGGGAGGACGGGGGGACAGAGGGGGCGCTGCCGGCCCCGCGGCGGGGGAGGGGCGGGAGCGCCTGAGGGGGATGGGGCTGCGGCGGGCGGGGGGAGCGGCGGCGGCGGGCTGGGGGGAAAGGGGTGCGGGCGGGGGAGCGCGGGGAAGGTGGGGATAGGGGCGGCGGAGCGGCGCGGGCTGTGCCCCTGGGGAGCCGGACACGGCGGAGCGACAAGACCGCGGGAGGGGGAGGGAGAGGGAGAAGGAGGAGAGAGCCCTGCCTGGAGCAGTGCCGCTGGGGCTGAGGTGAGTCACGGCCGCGGGAGGGTGCGAGCGGCGGGATGCGGCGTCCCGGGCCCTTCCGGGAAGGGGCTGCGGGGCGAGGGGCCGGTTCCCGGGCGGACGGGAGGGATGGAGAACGGCTCTCGTCGCTCCGGAGCCCCCGTCCTTGCAGAGTGTGCGCGCTGGGAGAGAGCCGCCCCGGTGCCGCCCCTCCGCCAGCCCGCCCGCGGCTCGCCCAGCGGCGAATGCGGCGCTCCGGGAGTTGTCTGTGGCTGGCGCCGGCTGTGCCGCTCCGCCGGTGTGGCGGTGGGGTTGAGGGTCTCGGAGGAGAGCTCCGTGCTCGCTGGTCTCCCGCGATTAACTGGGACACTGGTATCTCCTCCCTTTCGACCCGGCAGACTCGTGTCTTGGAGTGGCTTGTGTCTGACCTGTTCCCCTTTTCACAGGCTGTCTGGAAGGACTGACCTCTTCGTTAGCACCAGACATGCACTGAGCCGATGGCCTGGATCCTGCCTCTGTTACTAATAACGTGGGGTGGGAAAATTCTGACACAAGCCAGTGACTTCTGTGCGAAAGGTGGCTCTCGAGGGACGTTCAGTTTTTTGACGGCGATTTGGACCAGCCTTTAATTTGGAGATTTATTTGTGAACTGCCATAGTAACTCTCGTGGCAGCGGTGAAATCATGAAGTTGGCAGCACAATAAAGCGAACCCTTAAGGTTGCGTTTGATCTTCAGGAGTGGAAAGTGCTGAATGAAATTTTCATACAACTTAAACGAAGGTTTGGATCAGCTGTGTTAAGATCGGTGTTCTTTGAACCGAGACCGTTTTTCTACTTTAATATTTAAACAGGGACGTACTTGAAAAGGCAGTATATTTTTTACAGGAAAAAAAAGATCAAGGATGCACACTTGCGTCAACACGTTTTTTACTGAGTTGCTGTACTAGACTACTGTGTGAAACAGTGGGAAGGGTATGAAGGGAAGGTTTTTTATACATATTGCAGTGGGTTTTTTATCTTAGAAAATTGAACAAAGACCTGTTGAATTAGAAAAATTTGTGCAACCCTCCATTATTGATTTTATGATACAATGTGCAAAATGTGTTACAGGTTTTACTGTTGGAGGTTGAAGAAGTAACATTTTACTGAAAGGGGTGCAGAACTTGGTGTACCTGAGCTTGGTAGTGAAGAACACTTGTCTTTGGGTTTTTTTTTATGAACAAGCAGGAAAATGCACATTCAAGACTTTAATTAATTAAACTTCTGGTGTTCAGCAATGGAAAGCCCGCAAATAAACTTCCCTCTAGGTCTCATTTCGGACCAAAAAAGGAGTGGGATCCAAGAGGATGGGAGTCCTCCATTAAAAAAAACAATGACAGAGATGCATGTAAATGGCAAAGTTGAAGTTGTAATGAATAAATTGCCAACCATAAAGAAGGAAAACTTGGACGAATATGATGAAACTCCTGTGGAGGCTGGTGGGGAAACTGCCAAGCCAAACAGTACTTCGCTTTCTGAGCCTTTGAATTTAAATCCAGGTTTGAAACACACATTGGCACAGTTCCACCTTAGCAGCCAGAGTTCTCTTGGTGGACCAGCAGCCTTTTCAGCTCGTTATTCCCAGGAAAATATGTCACCCGCTGTTTTCTTGCCTCTTCCGTCACCGCAGATACTCTCTGGTCCGCTGCTCATTCCTCCGGACAGCTCCACGGAACTCACCCAAACTGTTCTGGAGGGGGAGTCCATCTCTTGTTTTAAAGTTGGAGGAGAAAAAAGACTTTGCCTGCCTCAAGTATTGAATTCAGTTCTCCGAGATTTCTCACTGCAACAGATCAACACGGTGTGCGATGAACTATATATATACTGCTCAAGGTGCACTTCAGACCAGCTGCATATCTTGAAGGTTTTGGGGATTCTTCCATTTAATGCTCCATCCTGTGGTTTAATTACACTGACCGATGCTCAGAGACTATGCAATGCTTTACTGCGTCCTCGCACTTTTCCACAAAATGGCAGTTTCCTCCCTGGTAAGAATACCTTGGCCCAGTTGAAAGAGACTGGCAGTGCCTTTGAAGTAGAGCATGAATGCCTGGGCAAGTGCCAGGGGTTGTTTGCACCTCAGTTCTACCTTGCGCCGGATGACCCATGTATCCAGTGTTTGGAGTGCTACGGGATGTTCTCACCCCAGACATTTGTGATGCATTCGCACAGATCCCCAGACAAGAGGACCTGTCACTGGGGATTTGAATCGTCCAAGTGGCACTGCTACCTGCATATTAACCAAAAATACTTGGGAACGTCGGAGGAGCGGGAACTGAAGAATCTGTTGGAGGAAATGAAGGAGAAATTTAGCGAGAAAACTCAGAAAAGAAGTCGGTCCAAAGTAAGTTCACCTACTCTTGTAGAACTCCTAAATGCCTTTTTGCTCACATGTAAATACTTGTTTTGGAAGTGCATTGTAAGTGCCTTTTGCAAGTGGGAATACTTGTCAAATCAAGCCTAAGGTAAATTTGTGGGAGAGCTTCACCATGGAAATACATTTCTCATGAAAAGGTGCGGTAATTTCTTTCATTTTTGGGCTGTAAGTAACTTTATTTGAGCTGGTTTGGCTTTCTTGGTTCTTGTTCTAAGGTACACGGTCTCTGGAAGATTCAGAGCTATTGTGGAAATTTTCATTCTCCCATTTGACCTTTGAGTGTGCTTTGTGTGGTATGTGTTGCAGCAGCTGAGTAAAGCAGAAAGGAGCTTGAAAATCAAGTATTAGGAACTAGTTCTACATTTGTCACTTTTACTCCAGACATGTATGGTGTATGGTGACCTGGTTGCTAGCCACCCATCTCATGCCTATGAGCAGGGTAATGGTGCATTGATAAGTTGCTATTTGGAAGCCCAAAGTCTGCTTGTTCAGCAATAGCTTTCTGTTTAAACTGCCTGTATAGAGAAATAGGCCCAAAAGAGGGAGTTTTAAGCAGCCCAAGTAATGAGCTGTAGGCCGGTATCTTGACAATGGTTAATAATAGATGTCATGCTTTTTCCTAAAATGCTGCTGCAAGTCTATGCTGTGGTTCAAAAATACCACATTTCCCTTAGAGAGCTTCTACTTTAAATAATAAGCACCAGAACATCATGCATGTTTCCATTCATAGAAGGTACAATCTTTTGAGTATAGTCTGAACGTTGGTTCTTGGCCCATGATTGTGTTTCTTTTCAGTCTGCTTGGTGGCTACTGATTTGATTATGTATCAGTTTTGCCTGCAAGATGTTTTGTGGTGGATTTTGAAATAGCAGCAAGAGCAGTCCAGATGGTGGAGCCCAAAAAGGTGTGCTGTAAGTTTACACCTTTCAGGATATACCTCTGAAAAGTTAGTATTGCAGAAAGGCAAAGGTATTTTTACAGTTGTGTCAGTCTGCAGGAAGGGATTTCAGCAGAAAATTTCCATCCAAGTTGGCATGCTTCCACATGCTGAATCACTTGAAGTTGCAGGTAAGTTCATAGCAAGGAGGCTTTGCTTTTCATTTGATAAAGGCATGGCAGTCTTTATCCTTTCAATGCCAGCGTAGGTATTAAACTCTAATATGGTGGATGCATCAGTGAAAATAGGTTTCCGTATTCATACTTAAAATCCGACTTCCCTTTTTATAGCAGGAGATTTCAGCCTGCTAGATCTCTTGGTTTCACCTGTACAGGTGAAAAAAACCCAGCTGAAATTGGCAGTAGCAGTGCTTTGGACTGGAGTGGTGCAAATGAAAGACAAAAACTTGCTAGTCTTCCATTGCAGACCTGTATAGTTCTTTTTACAAAACAACATATGAAATCAGAGTAAGAGAAAACTGAAAACTTGAACAGAGATGAAGTGGTATGAGAGGGTTATTTTTTGGTTTGTGGTTCTTTTTTTTTTTCTTTCTTGTCTCATGAATATTCATCTGGAAAGTACAAAAGAAGAGTTTAATAGCGCAGTGTAGGAGCACAGCCTCTGTTTTCTTGTCCTGGGGCAGCTTGGGCTGCTTCAATCAGCTTTTCTGTCCGTCATTTCTGTGGTGTGAGAGAGGTAGCAGGTTCAGTGTGTGGGCATTCCCTTTTCTTACACTCCTAGCAAAGTTTATTTGTAGGATGTGCCATTTGCTATTCTGTCACCTTTTTATCACCTTCGCTTTTACCATCTTTGAGATTATGGTGGAGGGCTCAGGAAGAACCATTACCCTTGGCTATGTCTTTGTCTATAAAGTAGTAATAAATTATCAATGAAATCCTTTAGTTCGTGGAGCATCCTAAATCTGTGCCTTGCCTTTCTCCTTAGCATTTCACTGAGTTTATTCACCTCACAGTGCAAATATGTTTTTGCTCTAAGTTTTAAGAGCGTACAGTGTACTCACCAGGTTAACTCATTTCTGTTCTTTGTGCTAATAAGAAGGCTGTAAGCTGTATACTTGATTGGCACCGAGTTTCTCATTTTTGGTTGAGTCCTAGACTGCAGCATAACATCCACCTGCTCTTGGAACAGCTGCTGTGGTTGCTGCTTATGTCTGTGCTGTCAGATCTTCATTCCCTTTGACTTTGTGACAGTTTCTGATAATTGCTCTGTGCTAAAACTTTGCCTTGCTTCTCAGACTACTTCGTTGAGTTGGTCACTCTGCATGGGGAAAAGTTCGCAGTGTGAATAGTTAACATTTCTTCTGAGCTTTTTTATGAATCCCATCTCTGCTAATACTGTCGGCTTAATGATTAGCTGAAGCCACTACTTACCTTTTTGCATTAAACAACAGCTTTGTTCAGCTAGCTTAGAAGAAAGTTAAGACATTTTTCATGTAGCCCTTCCAGAGAGTTTGGGTAGAAGTCATTTGATTCAACTTGGTTATGCTCTGTTTACAGAATTCTTTAAGAGTATCTACACTAAACAGATTGTTAGGTAATGTAATATACCTGTATATATTGAAGTTGATGTTTTATTTTATTAACCTGGATGATGGGGAAAGAATAGACTTAGAAGAAGAATTCATGTTTATTCATGGTTATCTTTCATTTGCTTTCCTAAGTAAAAAATTGACTTCATGTTATGAAAATTTACAAAATGCATACTAATGGGTAGACAGTAAAGTTAGTTCCTGTTTGAAATAGGTGGGAATGCAAAAATCTGACCAAATAACTTGAAAATAGCAATTACCCAATAGATAGTTTCAAATGTAAACGTATAAACGTGTTAAATGGACAAATGTGGTTCAGAAGTAAAAATTGGGTTATTGTATACTA
Organism: Agapornis roseicollis; assembly: GCA_002631895.1. Taxonomy (NCBI): domain Eukaryota; kingdom Metazoa; phylum Chordata; class Aves; order Psittaciformes; family Psittacidae; genus Agapornis; species Agapornis roseicollis. The sequence goes on along the minus strand of NDXB01007215.1, from coordinate 84,093 downwards.
ACTGCAGGATAAGTAGAACCTGTGTACATTATTTAAATTATTAGAGTGATCTAAATAAGCAGAAAAACTTGAGGAGTGTCAGGGTGAGGTCATTTTTCTAGGGATGATTAATTTTATTTCGAATCTTTGTTACTTAAAGGTTTGGTTATGAATTTACTGTTTTGGAGCTTAACTTCCTTGTACCCTCCTTCCTTTCTCTTTTTGTTGGAACCCATTTGAGGAACTGCAGGGGTGGAGTTAAATTTCAGTTTCATTGCTACTCAATTTAGTGGGCTGGAAGTTTTGACCAGAGTATTGTAGATGTGATTTGGTCTCTCATAGTCAAGTGGGGCTTGATTCTACAGACCTTGGTACAAGCCGCATCTGTGTAACTGGGAGCTCTCTTGTCTGCCAGAGATGAAGTTCTGTGACAGTGCTTAAATACAAACTTTCCTGATAACATATCTTCGGTACAGTGAAGAGTTTTTTGTTGTTGTGGGATTTTTTTTTTTTTTTGTTGGTTTGGGGTTTTTGTTTGGTTTTATTTTTTAGTTTTATAGGCGCTTTTTTTTATTCTTTTTTTTTATTTTATTTTTTTTTTTAATTGGCCAGTTTCAAGAAGTACTGGTTTTGGCTGGAATAGTGTTAACTGTCTTTGTAGCAGCCTGTATGGTGCTGTGCTTTGGTTTTGTGACCAAAGAGAAACTCTATTAGACCATCTTTATCTTGACCTAGGAGCTTTCTTGCCTTTGTGAGGGAGTGGCTGCATGGGTACTTAGCAGCTGGCTGGGGTCAACCAAACACACCTTAGGCCAAAACCTGCTTCCCAAGGCTATTTTAATACAGTGAAATTAAGAACCAATTTCTTAGCTATGTGTCGTGTTTACATATATGACAAAACACCTTTCACTTGAAATTAAGAGTAACTTCGCAGTGGGGCACATGGTATCTCTAGTAACTTTGACTAAAGAGTAATTCAGAGAATATTTTTTGAGACAAACAGAACAAGAGGTGCTATCCAAATACAAAATGCATGAAAGTTTTTTAAGATCATGTATTCTGATGCACCTGAATTAATTTGTTTGTTACTGCAAAGGGAATGGAGTTGTAATGTTACTGCAGTAACTTTGCCTGGTTCTGTCATAAGAGTAACAAGAATTTGTGACAACTGAAGAAAGTCTGGAACACCAGTAATTTTTCCATTTTATTCACAGGTTTCATTTTGTAATAATGTATCTGCAGGTGTTTACTATGATGTGGGTACTTTATTGCAGAAGGCTCCTACCACCTTTTGGGAATCTTAATTTCTGCTTTCTGTTTCTCCCAAACATTTTTTGCATGCCCCTGGCAGAGTTTTGGAAATTCAGCAAGGCTTTTATATATGTTTGTAAAGAGATTTTCTTTTAATTTTGTTGCTACTTTGCTTAACATGGGAAACTGGAGATTGACAAAACTTCAGTGGCTTGAGTCACCCTGCATGTATGCCAAAGGTGCTCCATTTTCCACTACCCCACATCTGTAGTGTGTATGTATTCATGGTGTCAATGCCATTCCACTGAGGAACATTTATGAAAATGTAGGGAACATGTACCCATCTTCTAATCAGCAATTTATTTTCTTTTCTTTAGGCGGAATCACAGCAGACCCTGGAATTATCCCAGTGGTATCCAGTGATAAAGCAGGAAGCAGAAACTGATCCTCAGCCACCCTCCTTTATCCATCCAAGGTAACTCAATTTCCTGTGTAGAACTATAAGCAGTGTATGGACAAGTATTTAAATACTTATGGGTACTTAAAGATAATTGAAAATGAAAAAAATGTACTTGCCTCCTGAAGTGTTAGGAAAACTGTAAGAGATTGCACAGGAGTAACTGAACCCTAGCTTTTTATGCATTTCTTAGTGTAAATATTAATGAACTGCTTATGAGGGGGGATTTGGTACAAGGCTCAGGCTGTGATCTGTGAGTGTTCTTCAGTAGGCAATACAATTGAAATGTTGTTACAATTTCCCTTTTCAAAACAGAAATGACCAAAGGTAATGTTTGATCTTTTGTATTATAATACAATGCATGCATGTGGAAATATGCATAGGGTGTATTTGCTATTAGTGCAACTTAATTCCCTTTCAAAAACAGACTTGGAAAAGGTGTTTGAAGGCTTTTTTCACACTGAAACAATGGCTGTGGCTGAGTTGTCTGCTGATTAGTTTCCTGGTTTTAGAAACCGAGTGCATTTCCTTAACATAGTACACAGTTTGTCATCTGCATCAGTGAGAGAATTTTTTCTCAACATAGCTCTTCCCCTCCTCCCTGTGTGGTTGTGCATTTACCGTATATGGGTGAGATCAGACTCTTTTGGCTAGCAGCATGCATCAGAGCAACACACACACATCAAACCAGTTCCTACGCAAGAGCATGAATGGTGGAACTTCATTTCCTTCATGTCCTTCAGTTGGTCCTTCAGTTTTCTGTATCTGTTGGTGCCTTCCTTCACAACTAGGAGAAAGGGGAGTGCTGAACACAGCAATGAGAACTCCAGCATAGTGACACTGATTGTTTTGGCCCTAACCTTAGCACAGTTGGTACTCTTTTGCCTCTGTACTAGTTAAAAGTTAGTAACTAGGTTAGGGTGGTACAGCAGGATGCTCTCAGGATTCCTTGAGCTGTGAAAATACAGATGTATTGCTCTATATATGTGGGAAAGGAGGTCCAGCATTGGTCTCAGATAATGCGCCAGCACTGTCAGTATGCAACTTTGCTATTTAGAGTGTCATTCCCAGTACACTTATCACTTCCCCCATCCTCCATTGCTAATATAAGGATTATGAAAATGCTGGAGAGTCTGGACTCTCGAGACAGCAAATTTCACCTTTGCATTTAAATGAAGACTTCACATGATTTCCTATACAATTTTTTTTAATCAGTCATGTTTGGAAAATCCTCTTGTTTGATACAAAACCTTATCTGGATAATCTACTCAGTAAAGATTAAGCGGAGAGTTAGGATTTTCTTTTGCATAGGAAAAAATTAAAAGGGCGTGCTTATTTTTCACTGAAGCTTTTACAGTTTGAAGCTATATAAACTTATGCTCTCTACTAGTCATAATCTATTATGTCTTACCTTTCATTCTTAATTCTGCTGTTCTACTGTTACAGTTACTACCTTTACATGTGTGATAAAGTGGTTGCCCCAAATGTATCTCTTGCATCGCAATGTAAGGATGTTGCAAAAACAGCAGTCAGAGCTTCAGAAATAATTAAATCCTCACCTGGACAGTCAGAGAGAAAGCTCAGTAGTGGAAAGTACAAAAAAACTGCCTCTTATCCAGACCTTTCTCTGGAAGAACAAGAAAAAATTGACTTGAAAGCAGGTGTGGAGCAGCATAAACGTTTAGGTGAGTAATGAAAATTTCCCTGGAGTCTTCTTTTTATGTATCATTTTGGAAAGCTCAACACAAAGCTATTATTTTGTGATGTCACTTCAGTTTTCCAGAAGTTGTTTTGACCTTTTTATCATCTGTTTTCTTCACTTTTTCTTCACTTTTTCTTCACTCTAGAAGTTTAATTTTCAGTGATTATTATGCTGTGTTCTTTTATCTACAGATCCGCCCATAGCAACTCGTTCTGCAAGAGGTGGAAGGTCTGAACGTGTTTCTTCCAGAGTCACCCGAGACTCTAGCCGTATTGAAGTAGGTAATGATGTACGAACCTTGTCCCCCACTCTCATGAAGGACATCAGTTGTGAAGATGACAAGGGAAGGATTATGGAAGAAGTAATGAAAACCTACATCAAACAGCAAGAAAAACTAAATACTATTTTGCAGAGAAAACAGCAGCTTCAAATGGTACAGTGACAATCTAAGTGCATTTTGCTTTTTTGCTTTTGACGTCAGAAAACAGGCTGGCTGGTTTTAGATTGGTAGCACAGATTACATTCATTTAAAAACACAAAGCACACAGATAACTTCCCCTCCAGCTTGAATCCAGATACCAAATCTTTAATATCCCCTGTGCTCATTAGATTTGAGTCCACTAATAATTGGTGTCTTTTCAGTTTGCAACAGTGTTCAAGCACCTCTTTCTTTTGTTTTATTCATATGCAAACCACTTTTTTCATTTCAGAATGTTTCCCAAGTATTTAAGTGTTTTGGCAAATATAGCTTAACTCCTTTAAAGTTTCTCAGTTTTCAGGATTTTAAAAATGAAGACATCAGTATTCTAGGAATGGTCTTATTGCTGCCTTGTATAAAAAAGCATACCACCTTCCTCTTTCTATTCGATAAACCCTTGTTTTTAGGGGGATTTTATTAGCCTTTCTTAATAATGGATGACATTAGAAGCTGGTGTTCATTTGTGATTCTGCCTCCTTTCTGTTTTCTGGATCAAGGTAAACACTGTCATTGCTTTTTATATTCATAGACCAGAATCCTCTAGAGCTGCTACTTTTAAGTTATTCTGATGTTGGAGGTAAAGCTTGTAAATAAGTTAAAAAAAATTAAAACATAAAAAATCTCAATATGCTAATGGAAAAAGAAACACATTTATTCTGTTTTCTCATGATGCACTTCTTACACCTTCAGAGTATATTTTAGTAAATCAGTGCTGCTGCTTTCTGAGGTTCATTGTTGGAAGTTGCGAATCTGTTTCTAGAAGCCCTGTCTATAAATATTTTCTTAGAAGTGAAATGCTTGGTACAGAATTCCAGGAGATACCTACCCTTATCAGTTTATTGTTATCAGTAGATAAATGTGCCCTTTTTGGGCTCATTGTTTACAGATACACATTTAAATGCAGCTTTGTACTTTCCTGATCATAGAGCTAAGGTGTATATGATCCTGGTTTTTCTTGACAGGAAGTAGAAATGTTAAGCAACTCTAAATCTATGAAGGAACTAACTCAAGAGCAGCAGAATTTACAAAAAGAACTTGAATGTCTGCAAACAGAGCATGCTCAAAGAATGGAAGAATTTTATTTTGAGCAGAGAGACTTGGAGAAGAAACTGGACCAAGTGATGAAGCAAAAGTGTAGCTGTGACTCCAATTTAGAAAAAGACAAAGAAGCTGAATATGCAGCACAGGTGAGAAGGGAAAGTTGCTTCAAACAAAATGGCATTTAATGTATCAGGAAATTGTGAAGCTATTGCCCAGCCACCTTCAGGTTTCATCTTCTCTGTGTGTTTTGATACCATAGACAAATACCAAAATAGGTCACAGTGACAGCAATATTTATTTCCCTGTTCCTTGACTGAAACTGAGGTAGAATGCAGCTTGCAAAACCACATGCTGTTATTAACAAAACAGTAATCTTTAACATAAGCTCTGTTAACTCCTCATTTAAAACAGATTGTGTTTTTAATGTGTGTAGTCTTGCCCATGTTATAGAATTGACTATTCTATTTTAGTTACAGAAATAAGCTAATTTTTTTTTCTTCCTTATATGTTAAAAACAAATCCAAACTTCTCAACCACCTTTTTGTCAGATAAGGAGCATACCTTGGTGCTCTTTCTGATCTTTGGTGGTATAATCTTCTGCACTGTCTGATAGATCCCTCATCTGTGCTCTGTCAAAGCATTCAGGCAAGAGTTCTCTTGGAAATCAAATTTTCCATTTTTTGTTTCTCATTCCTGCCTGGGTTTATCTGTCAAAACCTGCGGAGATTGTTTCCCTGGTTTTGTAACTTTTATTACTGCTTCCAACATAATTTGGAGATAATTCATGCTATTCCAATAGGAAAATATAGTTAATGCCCAAGGGAGCGTTGGAATGCCTCTTCAAAATCAGTTGCAATTATGATTAGATGTACAGTGATGTGTTTTGTACCATGTCACAGGAAAAAAGTCTTCACAGCTTTTCAGAAGTAAACAAAACTAAAACTTAAGCTCAGGAAAGCTTTGTGGTCATTTGATTGTAGCTTTGTGTATTTCCTGTTCTTGCTGTCTCAAACTAAGAAACAGGCAGTACTTGAGAGACAGGTTTTGGTATTTTTGGGGAGTAGGGCAGAGACTAGAATCGTAAATCCTTCTCATTAATTTAATTTGATGACATCCCACTCCACAGATTCCTGGCCTTGTTGCCAGAAATAATCCTCTCTAAGGCCTGATTTACTAAACATCTGGTGCAAGCCCTGTTACTGCAAGTAGCAACATGTTCTAATTTATGAAGATAATAATGTATAGCATGTTTTATATGGCTTGTGTAGCTTACTTTCTTCAGAGGGTAAAAACCATACATTGTTCCCCACAGAGATTGGTTGATTGTTTCTTTTGAAGTTAGACTTTGGAAACTAAGTATGTTCCTTTCAAGAAAGTTTCCTCTGTTACTACCTGTGTGGTAGAGCTATTGGCAACGTACAGTTTGAGCATTTTTCTCTGTTTATCACATCTTACAGTAGATTTTGGACCCTAGGTTCCAAGCAGTTGTCAAAAATACCCAAGTTAAACAGAGGTCCTGGCAACAGGCAACTTCCCCGAGCTGCCTGTACAGCATTTTAAAAAAGCCTTCATCCAGTGTCTTCTCGAAGCAGCTGCCCAGGCTGCCTTTTCTGCCTGAGAACTGTGGACTAGGAGGAGCCCTGTCCTTCATTAAGCAAAACAAGTAATTTGGGGTTTGCAACTTGCTTAAATGTCTGTTCTTCTTTCTAAAGATGCACGAAGTGTCCTCTCCCATCTCTTGACTTCTTTAATGAATTGTGTAGTTTAGTTGTTGCTTTACCCTGTCAAGTGAAATAGTGTAACCACAACTGAACCCTTTCCTTAGAGCTGGAAACTGAAACTGAACCAGAGACTTGCTTATGTACGTGTTGCAACACGTAGGCAGTGGGCATTATTGCACTGCAACAGTTCACTTCATCAAAGTAGTGGAGTCAAAAGACTTGTATTAATATCTAAGAACTGCTTAAGTTCTTAGATATTTAAATACTTTTTTATTTAAATACTTCAGATTTAAATACTTCAGATGATACGAGTGGAGAAGGTGGTTGCTGAATGCAATGTTTCTCTAAAATCAGCACAGCAGTTACTTTACAGCAGTTGTTGAACACAGTGATCCTGTGCACTCCTGCATCTTTCATTCTCATGAGCTGAGTGATGATTTATATCAGATAGATACCTATCATTATAAAGGCAGATGAATTTTTTAGATTCAGTGAGGTTTTTTGTCTTTTTT
>NDXB01007215.1:61812-76823 GCA_002631895.1 Agapornis roseicollis | reverse complement strand
GGTTTTTTTTTTTTTTTTTTTTTTTTTTTTTTTAAGAAATAGGTCTTTAAAATCGATGGTAGAGAAGAGAGCTAATTTCCAGTCTCCTCCCTGTTTAACTGCTGGTAGTATATGGATAAGCAATTTGACAGTAACTTTCCCACACTTGGAAAATTCATCAGTCATTTCCAGACCTCACTGTGCATAAGTTCTGATGACACTGGAGGAAGCTGAAGTTTTATTGTACTCCAAAAATGAAAAATACTACTTAATTTTTGTGTTTAAACACAAAACATTTTGCCAAAAAATGTACATGGACTCATATTTGAACACACATATAAATGCACAGGCATTATGTTCAAGGTTTTCTGAATGTCATTTATGGTAAGTCTTGTTTTATTTATACTAAAGGGTACTGAAACAGTGTTGGTGGTTTTGTTTGTTCTAGAAGTGCATTCAGGCTTTGAAGTAAAGGAGTAATACTTTGTTAGTAAGAGAAAAGAAGCTGATAAATGGAAAAATGCTCTTTATTCTGGGATTTGTGAAACATCTGATTCTGACGTAATGACAATCTTTCTAACAGATTGTATGTATTATTACATGGTCTAGTGTGACAGTTAATATAACTACAATTTAGATGTATATGATGTTTATGCAACTTTACATACTGATGTTATTTGCTAATGGTGTAGTATGCTGCATGATTCTTGATAACAGTAGAAGAGGAGCTGATAAATAACTGGTGAATGAAGTCCTTTCGTCTGATGCATGGGATAGTCATCAGTTTTGTCTTGAAGTGAATAGTTGATGTTACAAATAAGTTCACTAAAATTTGCTCTACCTCTCTTTGTCTCTCTTACAGCTAGCAGAATTGAGACAGAGACTGGATCATGCAGAGGCAGATAGACAAGAGCTCCAGGATGAACTGAGACAAGAACGAGAGGCAAGAGAAAAGTTAGAAATGATGATAAAGGAGTTGAAGCTGCAGATCTTGAAATCTTCAAAAAATGGGAAAGGAAAATAAAAATTGAAAGCGGAAGCTTGACAGAGTCCTTCAAACAGGGTGTTTTGGGTTGTAGTGGATTTTGAGCAGTTTAGTATGATGAGAAGTATTCTCTGCAGCTTTCTATTTCCCAGGCAAGTCCAGGTGAAGATATATATAAATAAATATAGATAGGTGTACAGTTTTAGGTTTTCCTAACCAATGAAAATCTGCATTATTTGTACTGGTGTTTTTCTCAAACAATGAAAAATGCAAACCTCTTGATTTAGGGTTACCAGTTCTGTCTGTTTCTAATGCAGTCTTGAGGACTCTATACCTTTTAATATTGTCTGTTAAAATATATGTGGTGATCTTTTATTTTGCTATCAATTGCACATCCAGCTATAAAAGTACATTTAAAACATTTTGAATTCTTCAAGGACAAAAGTAGTTTGGGTTTCAGTGTAAATTATTCATTCTTGAACTGGGGAAAGTAAAGGCAGCTTTCCATCTGTAAGGTAATACTCAAAATTTCCACAGAAACAGATGATGGATTATCAAAACTGATTTAGCAGCATGAATTTTCCCATCCTTTCATTGTGTGAAGTCAAGCTGATCTTTTCAGTATTTTCTATTTAACAACTCGTTAATAATCAAAAGAATTTTGGAGCCAGCATTTGCTTGCCGTGCTGGAAGAAGAAAACTTGAGGGTGTTTTTGTAAATGAAAAAAAATTACAGTTATAATGGAATCTTTCGGAATTAAAAACTCACTTTTTTTTTTCTTCTATTTAGTAGATATGAAAGCAATGTTAATAAAAAGCTTAGAGGTGGGGCTTTTCCTTCTAGAAACTGAGGAAGCTTGACTTAACTGGTTTTCAGGTAGTAAAGCTTTCAAGAAAAGTAATATTTATTAACAAATATGCATTAGTTTCTCTTGCACCATAAGCCTCCACACTTTGAGCTTCTTGCCAACTTGTGGATTTTTCTTCCATTGCATAGAACAGGCCTTAACTGACATTGCGATAATAGCTTAAAAAATAAACTTCTGAGATACGGCACTTTGAAAACCATTTTGGTAGTCTCTGTATTTGAATGGCACGGTAGTGTTACCATGAATTAAGAAATTCAGCATGTTTGTTAAGCTATAACATTTGAAAGTGTGTGATTGTACAGAATTGCTGTTTTATGTATATATAATGTTTGAGTACTTCAGAAGTCTGGTTCCTAGTGGATTAAACGCATGACTACAAAGTTGGATGAAGAAATACTGTTTGCACTTCTTCCCAAAAAGTTTGATACAGCTGACAGACATTAGCTGATTTATGTCAGTGATTAGGAATATTTTAGTAATTCTAGCATTTTACTATGTAATTTTAACCTGTGCTTTGGCTTCTGTTTTTGAGGTACTTGGGTTTATTATTCCCTTAATAATTCAGTTAATTTGGGATGAAACCACTAGTAAGAGCCTACATTGTTGTTTGGATTTTTTGTTTATTTTTTAATCCTCCCCCTAACTAGTAAAACTGAAAACTTTTGAGTTGACTTTTGTTTCTCTTTCAGTGGTATGACAGGACTGAATATCACAGAGAAAGATAAAATTGCACAACTCTTTAAAGTGGATAAGAAATGAGGTGATAAATTTCCATGAGGTTGCAGAATGATTCTTTTATAGCTGTGTACAGTTTTGTTTCTGAGCTCTGTGTCATATTTACACTGATGATTAAAACAGGTGGAAAAAAAACCCATACCATTTTCTTTGTCAGTGTTGATCAGAAACCATTACGGTTTTTCCCTTCATCTCTAAATTTTTGCTTAAAAAAAAAAAAAAAGGGAAAAAGCCTGTATTTGCAGCATGGTTTGGCAGGAAAGGTGCTGACTGCAGCTCGTTCCGGTTGTTTGCACACCACTTGCTTTAGATACACAATGATTTACTGTAACAAGCACCAAAACCATGGGAGGGAGAGTAGTCAAGAATCATGATAAAAGTGATTGTTAGGGAATGGAGCTTGAAGTAGTCATTGATGGACTGCATGTATGTTGGATGGGCAAGAAGCAAAATGCTGTCCTAGGAAACAGAAAAATTTCAGTTGAGTGTTACTAAAGGAGCAAAAGAGCATTTCTATTTCCTTTAGCAGTGTTTTGAACCAGATGTTTGTTTGCCAGTATAGATAAGGCCATACAGACTTGTTTAATACAGCAGCAGTAACTAAATTACGACAGCATTTATATTTTAGCTGTTTAATTTGTGGAATCCTCATGGAATTATTATATTAGAATACTGTATAGTCTGTTTCCATTCAGGTCTTGTCTGTGTTACGTAACTTCTGCTCAAATTTCCCCTTTTGCCGCTGGTGTAGCATTGGCAATTGCAGCAGAGTGCTGGTGTTGCCTGGGTTACTCTGTGTCAACCAGCTGTTAACTGGCTTATGCTGTAGACTATTAAAATGCTGGTGTCCATAATTTGTACTAGCATTTTCACTGTTTCAAGAGCTCAAGCAGCTGTATGATTTTTCAGTAATTCCAGCTATGGATATGTCCTCCTAATAATTTAAAAACATCTGGCTGAAAAAGCTGATAGAACATTTATTAAAATAACTTTAAAAGTAGCTTTGTAAATACTCCATTTAGTTCATTTAAAGTTAGAGTGCATTTTAAATTATTGTAATCCTCTTAAAATTCTTAAATATTGCTTTCAGGCTCTTTAACATAAGCAATTTTCATATGTGTAGTCTTAATTTTATACTGATTTTAAGTAATAATGTATACATAAATGTGCCATAGATTTTGTGTGTTCACAGCCTTTGAAAGATAGTTTTTTAGTAAATTGTAAATAATGCTGTACCAGTTCTAGAACAAATATGTTGACCTTTTTTCACTACCTTATGCTAGCTACATTGAATGGTTTACTTTACAGCCTAATATAGGAACTCAGAATGCACATTTAAGGGCCCTTATTTAAGTGCACACTTAATGGTAGAAACTAATTCTGTCATTAGGTCCTCCCTTTTAGTCATAGCATGCTCATTTTCTGTATTAATACTTGTTTAGTCTTCAGTTATTGCTTGCTGATCTTTCAGGCAGGAAGTGATTTTCCTGGATAGCTGTGATGTGAAACCTGTAGGAAAAAATCCTAAAATTGTCTATAATCTTGGAAGTTGCATTATTAAATACCCAGACTGAGATCAAAGTTGCCTAGTGTACCTTCTGGAACAAAGTAAGTAGGATTCAAGGTGAATAGCTAGTTTCCTCCTATATTTCTTTCAAAAGAGAACTTTCACATTGCTTTGTGTACTTCAGTGAGCAAGAAAACCTGAGAGCTTAAAGAGTAAAACTCCTGCAATTTTGGCAGTCTGAAAGCACCCTCGTTTGCAGTGTAGTGATGTATCCCAAGACAAAAGAGATTTTTATCTAAATCTCCAAACTTAGTCTGTGTTTTAGTTTTTGTAAAGCATATTGTTCAATTTGAGTATTTAGATAAATGTAGTTATGTTTTACATTCTTAAACTAATTTTATTCTATATTTAATATATTGATAGCTTAGGTGTAAAATCACTTGTACATAGTAAAGGCATAAAGCAATTAGTGAAGTAGGAGAAGTTGAGTGGGAGCATAAAGCTACTGGTGGCCTGAAAGAATGAGTATTGGCCCATGTTTTAGAAGTCACAATGTTTCCTTCATACACTCTTGTTTTTGTAGGGGAGGGGATAGCTAGATGGTGTAATGAGATTTTTGGAGAAGTTTCCTAGCATTAGGTATGAAGTTGGCCTTGCCATGCTGGCATGGTCAGCTTCCTGGAGTTCACTTGTTTTTAGAATATATATTTTGATTGTCAGTTACGATAACGACTTTGTATTTTTTCTGCACTTAATTCATGTAATTGACCCACACAATAGTTTTCTATAGTGTGGTGAAGTTGACAAAAGACATAATTACACCTACCTGTTAATCTGTGCTTACAATATTCCAGTAATATTATTTAAGCTGTCAGTAGTAAGCAGAAGAAAGCTGCAGATTTTAATTTTCTCTTTGCTCATTATCTTGGCAGGTTGAGCATTCATGACAGAAAATGTGTAGAATTTTCAATTTGTTGCATAAATCAAAACGACACCTGATTTTCTTTTAGCTTTTGTGATAGCAGTTGCTGCTTACGACTTGCACGACCATGTTGTATTGTGTCTTCATTACTTGGAAAATCGTGTTTTTTCAGGGTTAGTGGTTCAGTTGGAAAAAGCTTGAAAAATGAGTTCTAAGCACTTCACCAAGCACAGCAAACAAATGGGATAAAATTTTGCTATTTGAAAATTGATTAAATGTAACAGTATCAATTGATATTTTTTTTTCCTTCGCATATAGATACCTCACTTAAAGGAAAGCACAGCTGTACTGGATTTAAACTAATTCTAGGAAATAATAAAAAATCAGTCTAAAATACTTCGTTGCCGTTATGTTGCTTTCTGTGATTGACAAAATCTGGTTTTGTGTTTTCGTACTCTTGAACGTATTGATGCTCATACGCCAGTATATAATTATCGCAAATTACAGAAAGTAGCTGCCAAACAACAGTTTGTGTTAGCGCAAGGCAACAGGTTGGATGGCTATTCTGAAACCATAGTAAAAGCCTGTGAAAAATGATCAGTGCATTCAACCATTTTTAGTACTTTGCCAATGATGTACAGTCGTATTGTTAAGAGTTGCTGTGGTTGCATTACATGACACACAAAACTGTCCTCTACCTCACGTGAGATTTAACAGATATTTTATATGGTTTTAGTAAACAAGATGCATCTATCTGGTCACTTAGTTTACAAATTTTAAATTATATTTATTGAAACATGACATACTGTGCTCTTAGCTTATACCTCAATTGTATTTTGTGCTGTTATCCATTTTCATGCTTTGTAAATACTTGTATAGATTGTGGATTCAAAAAAATAAAAGAACTGTAATGTCAGAACACTTGTCTGTGATGTTTTTAAACACTGACTTCTAAACTTGACTTCTTGGGAGGTGTTTAACAACACAGACAGACTCTTCCTTACTTTGGACACAGTAAATTAAACCCTGATTACATTGACTTGTTTGCAGAGCTCCCACTGCCTGCCAGCAGGTCCCAGTTTTCTAAAGGGTATATTTAGCAAATTGACAAGACAATAGCCTGCCCTCTTCCTTGGTCCATTGAAGACTCCTAAAGCTCTTATGACTCCACAAGGAGATTATTGACAGTAAGATTTCTGTGTGTGTTGGCATAAATTTGGTGTCCATTTAAGTACAACCACTTGCATATTTGGGTTGTACTCTGGTGCTCAGCTTTTGTTGCTGCTTGGAAATCCCAGCTATGTTTGAGTTGTTCACACCTTTAATAGCTTAGTAGTGAACAAGATAAAAAAAATCACACATTACCAGATAAAATGCTCAGACTATACGAAGTTAGAAATGAGAATTCTGCTGAATTGGCTGAAAAAATACCCCTATAGAAAACATGCCTGACAGTGACTCTCAGGAGTTCTTAGTTTTTGCAAATTGTGGTTACATTGCTTAACATTTCTATGTACCATCAGGCAGCCTAAATAGCAGAAAATTGAGACTAGGAGAGAGGAGGCAGCCAGGAGGAGAGTGGGAGCTGTTCCTATAAGCTGCATGTGAATGGGACTTCCATTTAGGTTAAGCTTCCACCACTTAAAACAGCAAGCTTGGTCACTTAAAACCCCCCTACATTGTAATAAAAATGACAACTTTTACTACAAGTGATATTTTGGAGATTTTCTGTGTTATTTTATTAATACAGAGAGGTTTTTCCTGACAGATACGCAAGTGTGGTCACATACACGAGATTTTTTTCCTTCTCAAATCAGAGCAAAACAGCTTTGTCCTTGTTTCAAGGTAGTGTTCTTGCATGTAGGAAATCCTGATTATGTTTTGGATTATTGCAAACCCTTAATGCTACTATGTACTTGCCTGTGTTTTATAGCTGAAGAGAGAAAGGAGCAGAATGAACCAGGCTGAAGATGAATCTTGTAATATTTTGATGAGCTCAGCCCTTAGTATGGAAGAAAATTAACAACTAGCTGTATCACTTAAACCTGTTGACTCCAGCATCTCATGTTGTATTTTTATCCTGCTGTGTTTTCAAGTGAGGGAGAAGCTAACAGGGTGAAAAACCTGCATAAAGCAAGTTCAAGGTGAGTCATTTTGTATGAGAAAAAGCCATAGGGTGTTGATAACTTGTGTAAGTATGACTAATTGAAACGCATATCATTTGTCAGAGAAAACAATGCTGCTGATCAAGGGAAATCTGCTGGAGTGACAGGGTGGAAAGATTGATATTTAAGCTGTTCACACTTGCTGAAATGAATAGCTTTAAAAATGGCAAGTTTTAAGGGTATTTCCCTAAGTGTATCAGTTTATTTAGCATATAGCTAGGAAGTCATTCTTCTTTGTTTCTTATTTTATTGATCTTGTGAATCATTGTTCACTTGTAGCATACTTCTATTCACTTAAATGTCAGTGGTATTTATAAACGTGACAAAATAGTAAATGTTTCCTGTCTCTAGCCACATTAATGAAATATTTCAGGCTGGGCACCAGGTTGAGCACTGTTGAGTTATTCTAGCTACTAACGTGTAAAATTTACTTCTTGCCTGTTGAGCTGCTGCACACTCTGGCAAATAAAATACATTTGTGAAGGAAAACATGGCAGTGTTAAAAGCTTTTGTGGTTAATAAAACCATAACTGTAGGGGACTGAATTATGGTAGGATGTGCCCATGGCCTGCACATTAATATCTCTCAGTATTTACAAAAGCCTTCTTTTGTGCATTAGGATGAGCTATGTAAAATGCTTCTAATCTCAGCTTTGGAGTGAAATGCGGTATCAAGATGTTGCGAAATTTTCTGGTATATTGAAGAAACCCAAAATGCTTTGAAGTATGTTCACACTAAGTGTTAGTGTGATTTCAGAGAATATGCATGGGTTTTAACTTCAAGGGACTGTGTGGAGACAGTCCTGTTAGACAACAGAGGCTGGGATCACTCATCCCAAGGTGGTTAAGTATTCTTATTTAAAGTTAGGTAGATGAAATTCTAAACTTGAAGAAATGTGAGCTATACCAGCAAAGGAGAGAGGCAGGAATGTGTCTGTCCGTGTGTATTGTCCTTACAACATGCTAGGATATCTCCTGAAGAACAAGTAAGCAGGAATATTGTTTGGGGAAAGATTCAATTGATCTAGAATCAAACCCTTGACAACATGAAAATGGTGGTTGAATGTACAGAATGGCAGGCTTCACCTGAAGTGGGTGCAGTGGAAGAATAAGCTTTGTAGAAAGATGGAATCACATTGGGAAAGTCAATGAAAGGCCAGCTGGCAGCAAGGCCTCACAAAAATACCATAAGCCAGGTAAGAAGTAGCCTACAATATAAAACAAGAACAACAATTAAATTTCTATTTATTGCAAAAGCTGCTCTCCAAAGGTAATTTTCAGCTATTTATGTTTTAACTCCAGTGTTCAGATAAAGCTTTGACAAAACAAGACTGTGGCCTCGTGTCCCTGAATTTTGAATCTAAGGAATGGAGCTCGGGGTGATCTTGGTGATGTTTTTCACTATTTGCTAAAGAGCAGGATAAAACACAGCTGGATGAAGAGCAAGATCGTTTTCTGGCTTAGCACTTGGAGTAGAGTAAAAAACAATAATAATAAAAATATCTTGGCATGTTGCTTCCGATATTTCTTTTTCACGAGCAGTGCTAGGAATGAATCAAATTCATTGTTCTTTTCTTGCCCAGTTTCGCCCTTCCTCTGTGCAGTGGGAACAGCTCTCCACTAGTGGTCTCTCCAGGCATGTTTCATCTGCATAGATCCAAGGTTCCCTTCACAGAGTCAGAAGCACTGGAGGACAGCAGTGACTAGGGATGTGTTGACACACACTAACATATATATGTGACTGTGAAAATACAAAGTAAAGACAGGAAGATACCCTGCCTGCCTATTTCTCCTGATGCAGAGCAGGCTGTGAAGTTTCTCTTCTTTCGACATTTTGAAGTAGCTGTTCCTCGTTCTGTCAAGTAGGCTAAAATTCACACCTATAATGAATCCAAGTAAAAAGCATCTCATTCTAATTTTAGCATTCAGAAGTGGAAATAGGTGCTGTTAAACACATATTTGAGAGTCCATGAGTGTTAATTAATACTTGTAAAACCCCAGGCAGAAACAGAGTACAGTGATGGCTCTCTTATGTTTTTGCAGTTACTGAAAACATCAGGAAAAACTCAAGACTGATTTTAACCTTTTACTGCAGCCGTGCTGATGGCTTTGATGAGATTATCAATTCCACCTTTTGAGTAACTTTGTCCACTGTATTTATTGCCCTGTATTTTTCCATGAAGAGGTACCAGTGTGATCATTTGTCTTCAACTCAAAAATGCTGCCTTATTTGTTCTCCCTCGATGCTGTATTTTGAATAGTCAGGCTGTCTGCATTTGAATAAAGCAGCCTGGTTTGTTTTTCAAGCATGGGTGGGTGTAATTCTGCATCTCCTCCTCTCCACACCCTCCTTCCCCTCTGAATCTCTTGATTAACTGGTAGAAGTTGGGGCTCCCCGCTTGCTCCTCCCATGTGTTATAGGGTTGGAGGCAGCTCTAACCCCTCCCAGGGACAGAGCTGGGCAGAGGCAGTGAGTGCCTGCAGCAGATACAAGACCTCATCCTAGCAGACCCCCATCCCTCCAGCTCACAGCAAGTCCCAGCAGACCGGATCCATAGCAGGACGCTTGCCAGCTGGCTTTGCTGAACCCCTGCAGGTGCTCTCCTGTCCAGCTTGCCCCAGCAAGGGATCGACATGGTGGCCACCTGCCTGCACCTGGCCGGATTTGTCTGCAGTTTCATAGGGTGGATCGGGGTGGTTGTGGCAACAGCCACCAATGACTGGGTGGTGACTTGCGGCTACACCATTACTACCTGCAGGAAAATGGATGAGCTGGGGTCCAAGGGGCTGTGGGCAGACTGTGTCATGGCGACAGGTCTCTATCACTGCAAGCCCCTCGTGGACATCCTCATATTGCCAGGTACGTGTGCCCGACCTCCCTTTCTCTCCTGGAGGTGAGGAGCAAAGCCTTGCTCTGAGCAGTGCAGGTCCTGCTGCTGGAGGAATTGATGGTGAAGCTCCTCCAACTTCAGCAGCGCAGGAGATGGTTCATAAAATACACTAAGGAATGTGAAAAATAGCTTTCAATTTGATTTCCTTAAATTAATACTTAGTTTTAATTGTACCAGATATCATGAGTTATCTGTGGCTGTTAAGGTCCAGTTAAAGTTTAATCGTTGCTCTTAGGTGCTTGCCCTTTCGCATCTTGTAGCTATAGGTTGCATTGCAAAACGTGCATAGTATATTGAGGTATAATGGAGTATTTCAGGTTTTGCTTTTAGATTATGATGAACTATTACAAATGTGAAAGTTCTATTCCTTAGAGTGATTTTGAGGATAATGAATCTTTCAGCATCTATTATTAATGCTGCTATGGCTTTTAATCTTTTGGAACATCGTCATTAGTCTTGATGGTCTTGTGCTTCCCACATGTTCTAAGGCACTACAGAACTTTTACATGGCAAACAGAAGTAACTCTTTAGCTTCTCTTGATCTTTTCTAATTATACAGTAATTTCCATTTAATTTACTGCAAAGCAAAAATTAAGGCTTTTAATCAATATTAATGCATCCTTTGAGCTAATTAAGCATGGCAAAGTCTTGTCCCTGTAAGTTTAGTTAGTGATCTCACCTGTTGCAATCGGTTAACTCTGCAGTGCTTCTTTATTCTGATATGTTTTAGATTGCACCTCCTCTAGCATGTCAGAGATGCCTCTTCCAAAACTGACAGGGTAGCAATAGCCATTCCTTGTTGTGTTCTTTCATGT
This sequence comes from Agapornis roseicollis, assembly GCA_002631895.1. Lineage (NCBI taxonomy): Eukaryota > Metazoa > Chordata > Aves > Psittaciformes > Psittacidae > Agapornis > Agapornis roseicollis. Next base: position 65,956 of record NDXB01007215.1, on the reverse strand, counting down.
TTCCTTGTTTATTTGTTTAAACTGCTGTGAAAATAATTTCACAAGAGCTTAGAAAGATTAGTCCCAAATTTCTCTCTGTTACATAGCCTACTCTGTCATACAGTGCTTAGCAATATTGAATGTCTCAGACTAGCTCCTGTTCTCCCTTTCTGTGTGTGTGTATACTTTTATTTTAGTAGGTTTGCCTTCCTTGTTGCTGCTGTTGCTCAGTATGATCCAGCAGAGAAGAAAGAGAAAAAGCTTGCCCTGAAGAAATGGTTGAATGAAATTTAATGAATAAGTAAACAGGTCTTTCAGCAGCAGAAACAAATCTCTCCAGCATGAACAAATCACAAATCAAATGCTTGTGCTTCTAACCTATTTGATACCCACAGCTTTCCATGAAAGGGAGATTTATCCTGGTGTGCCTGATAGCTGAAATGTATTTGGTCTTTCACTGCCTCAGTTAAGCTTTTAAAATGGATGTTTGTATTCTCTTCTAATGGGGGTTGATTGCACAGGAACCATACTGGGCACAGCCACCTCCTTCGTTTGAGGTCTTATTTTTTTTTGCCCTGAACTCCTCAGGTAACTTCTTTTGCTAAGTTTCCTCTCTCAAAATTCAAGCAAATATTCAGTTTGTATTGCCAGGAACAGTAAAATCCTCACTCCTGGTGCCTTACCTGTATGTCAGTGGGACTTGCTTGAGGCCCCCTCTTCACTGGCGTTGTTTAAGGCATCACAAAACTCCATGTTTGCATGTGGCAGCTTCATTTTGTTAGTGAGAAAAGAAACAGAGCCAGCACACTCTCTTTGCCGAGACTGCCTTGAGAGCTGGTGGAGGCTCACCAGGCACTGGAGCAAATCTGACACTTGCTCTTTTGAATGCAAGTAATGGCCTTTTCTTATTTATTTATATATAAAAGTGATATAGTATCTCTAAATTGTAGATATAAATAAAATTTTGTATATACATTTGTATAAAAACCCCATTTTTTAAATGAGACATTATTATACATAGACCCTCACTGAGTGATAGAAACATCATGACCCTGTGCATCATGGCCACAGCCCCTGGGTCCTGTAGCTCCTTGTTGCCTTGTGACAGCTGCTGCTGCTTTTCAGGCAAAGGCAGGAGAGAGGCAGTAACTGATGGAATGCCAGGGAATCCTGTGATGGCCATAGGGACCCAGAGGAATAATGTAGCCCTTGGTTATGGCAACCCAAGCAGCTCTGCAAAGTGCAGTTGTTTCTTCTCTGTGAGGAAGAGCTGCGCCAGTGATTGGCTTGAGCCACGGGTCTCCTCTGAAATCCTGCTGTCAGGCTGGACTCCTGAGGTGTGGCCCTGGGACATGGTGACTGTCCCTCCTCCTCCCAGGTCAGCAGTCCTCAGCTTCTCAGAGCAGCTAGTGGTGGTATCTCATGGACCTGATTGCTTCTGTGATTAGTCTGTAACCATTCAGCTCTCCTCGGGGTGACTGTGGTCCTCTGCTCGCAGCAAGCTGCTCTTGAAGTCTAAATTCTTGTTATTTAGTCAAAACTCTCCATGAAAAGATACAAGGAATCTCCATCTTAGCTGTTTCTCCTGCATTCCCTTCATATATATTCCAGCTCCATGATTTCTCAGTGTCTTGCTGGGAGAGTTTCTGTTTTCCAGGCAGTGCTATTTGTTCATTGGAAAATTCTGATCCTGCACATCCTGTGTTCATACACTACTCACTGCACTGCAGTGTCACCGCCTGTGCCTAGAGAAGACTTAATGTTTACACAAAGGGTTGAACCTGTCTCCCATACTCCATGCAAGTCTTGGGAGCTAATCAAATGGGAGTCTTTCTCCAGAGGTCTCCTTCTCTTGTGCCAAATAATCAATACCCTCTTTCCTTGCTTTGCCAACAGGGTACGTCCAAGCCTGTCGAGCACTGATGATTGCTGCCTCCGTCCTGGGTCTTCCTGCTATCTTCTTGCTGATAACAGTCTTGCCCTGCATCCGGATGGGCCATGAGCCTGGAGCTGCCAAGTATCGGCGGTCCCAGCTGGGAGGGATCCTCATCATCCTCCTGGGTAAGGTGCTCCTGCCTGTGGAGGGCTGGAGGTCTTCCTCTGCCCCAGGAGGGCACAGTGCAAGCTGGCTGAGCATGTTCACCTAAAAGGATGGTTGCCAAGGCTGGGCTGATCCTGGAGCTCTCCAGCATCACTGCAATCTGTAGCGTGAACAAAAGGCATGAACAGGAATGGGAGGGCAAAGACAGGGGGTGAAGCAGGGAAGGGCTGTGAACCTCTGCTGTGTATTGTCTTGTGGAGTCTTCAGGCAGGCCCACAGTCACTGGTTTTGCTGGTTTTCTGTAGAAGCCATGTTATATTTGGAAAGGGTCTAAACTTCCAAGCTGCTTACAGGGAATGGATAACCTCTGAATTCCCCAGGCATCACAGATGCAGCCAGGTCAAAGTGGAAACAGCAGAGGAGGGAGCAAGGAGGTGGCACGGACCTGGGAAGAGGGATGACATGTCCCCTGTGCCTCCCAAGCCCCCTATGGCTAGCCTTGCTCTTGGCCTCCAAGTTCCCCTGGGAATTTCTTCCCGTCAATAATGCTTGTGGAGGAGCTTGTTTTGAGCAGCACAGACTGTGGAGCTCATTGTCCCCAGTGCAACACCTGCATGTTCTTGAAGCCTCGTCATCTCAGCAACAGGCTGCGGTGCCTTGTTTTTACCCGTCTGTGTGGCAGAGGAGGAGGGGTGAGGGAAAGTGGCCTCTTTGTGTGGCTCTGCTGGCGGCCAGCACTGACATCATGCCCATCTTCTTTCTTCTTCTGCTCCTCATTTTTCTTCAAGTGGGCACTGGATATAGCTGCGTGCTCAGAGGGACTGTCCTCTGGATGCTCCTTCCTTGCAAGCAGTCCTTGTCTGGCATCTTGGTGAGAAATGGTACGAGTCAGCACATCTGAAATCTAAGGCACTGAGACCAAGGGGCCCTTTCAATGCCGGTGGGGTATAAGGGCTCCTTGCCACAACTGGAAGTCCTAAAATCAGCTTTATAGAGCCTGATGTCCTGATCATGAACAGCCATGTTAAAGAGCTGTTGGAATATGACTATCCCTGTCCCAAAGCCTTAAGTCACGTATCTGAGCTTGGCAAAGTGAAAGAAAAAGTGGTTTTTTTTTTCTGTCTGTGATTGAAATTTTAGTGCTGGAGGAGTCTGCTCTGCTACTGGGTAGATTCTGTGAGGAAAGAAAGTGTGTACTTACAGAGACATTGGCAGATGAATGCCCTTTGGGTTGGATTTGGACTTCTTATGAATTTTTACCCCTGTGAGTTTTAAAGCATCTAGAATTGAAGTGATTTGCTCATATTCCTGATGTCCTGAGAGACATCAGGAACAGCAGCCCGGTCACAATGATTTACTCACATTTGCAGTAATGCTTTTCTGTCAGTCCGCAAATGAAGAATAAATAAGCTCCTTTTGCTCTTAAGGGCTTCTTTTTTGGGGGGGTGAGGTGGGGATGGGGAGAGTGTTCTCGTGTGTGTAGGTTTGGGGTTTTTCCTGATTTTATTTTCCTTTTCTTCTTAAAAAACCCAAACCAACCCACATTTGTTTTTACAACCCCCAGATTTTTTCCAGGCTGCTCAGGACAGCCCCTTTGAAGAATAATGTACAGAGCTTGGGACTTTGACATTATTTAAGCTGATTAATGATCTGTTATTTGCAAAATGAGCTGCTACCATTCCAGAGCATCTCATAAGCATGAATTAGGCTTCAAAAGACATAATACTGACTTAAAATTCATTATATTCTTGAAGTAATATGCCCTGGGTTTCTCTTATTTACCCTCTGGCCACTGAACTCTCATTCATGGTTTTCCCCAACCGCATGGGCTCCAGCCTTTTCCTCGCAGTGGAGACCAGCTCCCAGAGCTCTGGTTAAATGAAAACAAACCCTAAAACACTAACTAACACATCAGAAATAAGGGGAGGAGATGTGATCAGGGAAGCTGGTCCCATGGCCAACTTAACTGGTTGCTTAGGGGAGGGGTGCTGGTTTATCATTGAAATGTATTAAAAAGGAAAACAGGGGTTGAAACACAGCAGGGAGCCAAAAAAAAAAAAAAAAAAAAAAAAAAAAAAAAAAAAAAAAAAAAAAAAAAAAAAAAAAAAAAAAGAAAAAAATTAA
>NDXB01007215.1:10645-61801 GCA_002631895.1 Agapornis roseicollis | reverse complement strand
AAAGATAAAAAAAAAAAAGGAACAAAAAAAAAAAAAAAAAAAAGAAAGAAAATATAAAGAAAAAAAAAAAGAAAAGGAAAAGAAAAGGGAAAAAGTTGAAAACTTGCCAGGAAAACAATGGTCTCAGATATTCCACTGATTTTTCTGTCCACTGATAACAGCAGGCTGCCGAGAGCAACCTGTGTGCAGACCCTCCTATCCTGCCTGCTGATGTATTTATGTCTTTGCTTGATTGTATCTGTCCGAGAGAACTGATTTATTGTTGAAAACAATCATGAGCAGAGGTTTGCTCTGAGCCGGTATGAAAACATTTCATACGCTAGTGTTGATGGAAAAACCCTGGCCCATCCTGTGTTGTTGATACTAATCTGGGAGGACCCCTTGCTGGTAACCAAGCAGGCACTTTCCTATTGGAGGTGAAGGATCCAAGACACTGGAAAACACAGATTAAAAATATGTTAGTTATTGGGAATTACAAGCACATTATCTATCATAAACTAAATGAAGGATATTTATAAGGTTTTCTGGACACTGCATGAGATTTCCTTGCAAAACCATAGTTACAAAGATAAAAGAAAGACCTTGAACATAAGGCAAAATGTCATGGATATCTATTATTTCAACCAAATGCTTTGAAAAAGAAATCAGTGTGACTTTGAGTCAACAACTCAGAATAATTAAATGTAGCTGTGAAAGAAAAGTATTCTTCTGCAGAAAGCCTTTTACTTACTGTTAAGGAATTTGGCAGGGCCTCACTGTCCACTGAGTTATAGTAATACTGCTCTATCTCCCCCACCTCCCCAAGCACTTTCTGTGCTTTTGTGTATGTGTACTTCCTTCTGATTCAAATATGCCTGTAATGTAGAACATTAAGAGTTTCAGATCAATGGATTGAGCTACTGCAAGTCTGTGGTCAAAAGGACTTAGAAATGCTGGAAGCCTGAAATGTATCCCTGTGGATTCACAGTGATCTGATGGCGCAAGGTTAACCATACCATGTGTTACTGAAATGAATTTCACAAGTAGGAGCAGTGGCTTTTACAGGATTGCCTTTTCTAGCTGCATAAAGTAGGCAAGCTTTACAGTATGTGTGTACCCCAAACCATGCCTGGTTTTCCAGCTAACCTCCTCTGTCTAATAGAAAATATTCCTTCTGTTTGCATACCTCCTCTTACTATAATGACTATAATGACTACAGCAGCTCTACTACCTGATGACATTCTTAGTTAGAGAGAGGCAAAGGGAGTCTCGGCATTAGCACAAAAAAGAAGGGGTAATAATTTCTATTCTAACACCTTTTCCATGTGGGCAGCTATTTTAGAACTTGAAATTTGCCCTAAAATGCCTTTTCTAATCCCTTTGGGTTTCCTGGTGAATCAACTTTTTTTCAGCCTTCCCTGATGATACAGCTAGACCAAATTTGAGTTCACCAAGAACTATTGCAATTGGAGACTGCTCTTTTCACACCTTCACAGACAATTTACAGCCCAATCTAATGTATGCAAAGCGATGAAATCTGGTCCTGTTTCAGGGCATTCCTCTTGCTGAGCAGAGGGGTCACTGGTGACTGACGGCAGCTGGTAGCCTCCAAAGACAGAGGTCGAACTAACCCATGCGAAGTCCTTGGCTTGTGTTTCACAGCCTTCTAGTGTTGTCAGCATTAAAATAAGGTGGTTTTACATGTAGCTGAGCCACAGGCATAAGAGATACCATTGTGTTAGTATCCCTGAGAGCTCCTTGCACTCCAGTGTGCTTTCTTCGGTTCTGTGTTGTGGGGAGAGTCTGGATAGATAAGGCTCTTACAGTCTGTGGATGTAAATATAAATATATATGTATTTACTGCTGACAGAAAAAGAAAAGATGATTGTGTTTTTCTGGGCAACAAAGAAGCTCTTTTCCTGGAGCCCATGAGAATGCTTTGTGGCTTCCCAACTGATACATTTTTGTTTAAATTGTTTGATGCTCATGAACAGTTTGCGGAACTGATCCACACACAGGGGAAATGCTGTTGCCTCCTCCCTGCCTTCTCCAACAATGCCTTCCAAAGCTGTGGGGCCCTTACTTTGAGGAGGTCCCAAATTATTACTGGCTTTATTAGCATCCTTCAAACGTTCTTCTCTTTTCCACAGGAAAATATTTTCTCTCACAATAACTGCAGCTATTGGGGATGGGTTTTCTGCTGTACCGGCCAGCAGCTCTGGTTTGTTCTCTGCTTTAACTAAACAATTTTTAGTTTTAATCTCATCCCTTTTTTTCCTCTCTTGCAACCTTAGCTTTTTGACACTGCCTCCAGATACCTTTTAACACAGTCAGTGGAAATCTGTAACACTGCCACAGTCTTGTTATTGTTTTGCTCTGATTCTCTGATAGCCACAAGGATGGAGTCCTGCGCAGCTTGTCCCAGAGGCAAGTAAATATTGACAGATTAATTCTTCTCGGATGTACAGGCCATAAAGGAGTATTGTTTTAGGACCTGCTTCTGTGAGCTGATTAACACCATCAACTCCTGTTGCCCTCAGCACATGTGGGGACTTTGCAGGATGGAGGTAGGACCCGTGATGAAGGTAGCAAATGTGACCTTGTGCAGCACAAAGCAGGGCATGTGTTTTCTCTCTGCTTGGAGCATCCTGTGTGTGTGCCACACACTGAAACACTGCTGTTCCTAGGCTGACTGCCTGCAAAGTGCTGAATTTGAACCTGCTTTTACTGTCCTAAGGGTTTGTCCTTCACATGTCACCTGCCTAGCAGTCCTCACAGCACCACCGTGTCGGCCTTCCTGCTTTTCATGGAAAAAACCTGTGGGATTTCAAGCAGAATTTGAAGTCTGCAGTCACCTTTTGACCTGCTGTTGACTGCAGATAGAACACCGTTTTCCCTTCAGGGCCCATTTCTGTTCAGTTCAATAGGGTTCTGGATAGCCTTGCTGGGTTTGTCCCAATTACTTGTTATAGAGGAATTTTCCATAGGGAAGTGGAATCTGCTTTCCAGAGTTGTAAGACATTTCTTTCTCCATACAAAACAACCAAAAATGCTTGATGCTTATTTTGTCTCTGCCCATTTTCTACTTGTATTTTATAAATCCTGCTCTGCCTAGCTAAGTTCTGGGATATTCTGTTAATGCTTATACGTCCATCCGGTAGAGCAACTGCAGGGATGCTGATTGACATGGGCTGAGGATATAGCATGTGAGTTCATGCAGAAACAGTGATTTAAACCAGTTGACTCTGAGCCACTGATTTTATTTACTGATGCGTACGGCTTCTGTGGTCTTGCTTCATATCTAATCTATTCCTAATTCTGCAGCTCTTCAGAGCATAGTTTTCAGGGATGACTTTCATTCTTCCCTTTAAAGATATTTTTAGGGAACAGATCTGTTTCCCTTGTAATAAATATATCAGATTGTGTCAAGCAGCAGTTTTCATTTCTTGTTTGTTGGTGTGTGAGAGAAATGACTGTTCTCTCTTCACATATCCCCTCTCTGACTAGGCTTCTACCCTGCCTCCTGCTCAGGGATCTCTTGGACCAAGTCCTGCTGCTGATGCTCATGAGTTCCACCATGGGACTGGAAGAGAGGAGGGATGGGCTTCCTCTTCATCCCCTGTCCTGCAGAGACTTCCTTACCTGTTGCCGTGCTTTATGTCCCCATGGTGGGGTTACATCCTGGCATTACCTTTCCTTTCCCTCTCTCCCCAGCCATGTGTGGTGTTGTTGCGACGATCTGGTTTCCTGTGTGTGCCCACCGTGAGACCACCATTATGAGCTTTGGCTACTCCCTGTACACGGGCTGGATCGGCTCTGCTCTCTGCCTCTTTGGTGGCTGTGTCATCGTCTGCTGCTCAGGAGATGCCCAGACATTTGGTGAAAACCGCTTCTACTACGCCTCCGGATCCAGCTCCCCTACCCATGCAAAGAGCGCACATGTGTAAGCATCCTGGGGATGTCCCACGGCTGCTGTCAGATGCTTTGGCTGATGGGTTGGTGTGCCCTGGGTCTGCTTCTACTGACACACACCGCTGTCAGGCTCCCAGGGGAAGATTTAGAGAAGCAGCACAAATGTCTGGTAGTTTGAAGCATTATTCTCCCCATCTGTCCCCCCCTTCTCTAGAAAGAAAGCTGCAGCCAGCCCTACCTCTTGGTCCTCCCCATTTTGTCCTGACCTCCTGCCCCATCTTCTCGCAGCCAGGAAGACTCAGATGGTTTGGGGTTGTCATGGGGGTGTTAGGGCTTTTATTCTATTTCCCAGCTCCCCTGATAAAAGGAGAGTTTAAAGCAATAAAACAGAAATGAGAGAGACACTTTCCCATTGTTAGAAGGACTTTGGGACTTTCTCCCACCATGTCAGTGTTTGCTTTCCCCTGTTCAAGGTCACTGCTTTGGCACGGTTTGGCTGAGAGGGAGGAAGGCTGTACTCTCCAACCGTGAAAATGTTTCTCTTTTGGAACAAGAGTAGGGGGATTTTTCTGCCTTTCTCTGTAAATACTTTTGTATGAATTTGATCATTTTAGTAACGGTTTTTCCCTCCACCCCCACGGTCATCAGTATGAAGGAAACAGAACCCAATGGTCCTAGTTACACAGTAGATAACAGTGCCTTTCTGTATAGTTTTAAATGACTCTGGGGGCTCTAATCCCCGTACTCTGGTTTGGTTTTTCCTTTTTTTCCTTTGTACAGATCAGTTACTAAAAATGTATTTTTACATTCTTTTTGCTTTCTTCCTCTAAATTTGTGTTCTATCTTTCACCATTAAAGTAGCACATTTTAACACACATTATAATGTACCTGTTACAATACAATTCTGGTGAATACTGATGATGCCTTTGTACTTTCAGTGAAACACTGTACAATAAATAACAGAGTACCTGCAATCACTGGCTACTTTTTTTTCTTCCATCCTGTGTGTTTCCATTGTTAGCTTCTCCATGCAAGGGGTTTCCCAATGATTTTGAATCTATCTATCTATCTATCTATCTATCTATCTATTTAATAGCAGTTCAGGTGACAGATTCTGCTTTACTGTGGAATTAAGCTGGCCTTTTGGTTTGTTCTTTTTTTGCTGTTAAGTATTTAAAATATGATTACTCTTCCTGCATGGTACTGACTGCTGCCTTGCCCATTCATTCTTTCAATGTTCCCAGTAGCAGCTTACAGCAGTGGTACTGACTTGCAGTATTCTTCATATCAGAGAGACCTAGAAACCCACTTGGGTGGTGGAGATGTACCCCCCAGCCCTGCTTGGGCATGCTGGAGAGGAGAAGTCATGTTGCTGGGAGTGCTTTCAACAAAAATAAGAGTCTGATCCAGGGTCATCGCTTGGATTAAAACCGTGTAAGGTCAAGATCTAACCCTGCCTTTACCAGAGGCTGTAGCAATTTAATTACATTGATACAAAATCCCATCTGTTGCAGGAGATGTTAACTCAGTTCAAATAAATTGCATATGCCAGGCTTCAGGAGAAGGAAAAGAGGAATAGCTGCTCTTCAGGTGGGGACAAGGGGGATGTGTGTAGGAGGAGAGGGGGTTGAGCGAGCACAGGAGAAGTCCTACCAAATTGTTTGGGGTGATGGAGAAGAATTTGAAAACAGGGCTGCCAGTCAAGCCTTGGTGGATGATCTGCTTCAGTTGGAGAATCCAAACTGGGCAACATATCCATGGGCAAGGATGCCATAGCTCCCACCTCTCTCCTTCTCCGTGTGGGAAGCTGAGGCTGGAACAGTTAAAAGGAGTCAAAAGGAGGATGGCTGTGCTCCTCAGTGGCCCTTTGCCTGCACGAACAGGGGATGGGCAGCAGCCCTAGCATCTGCCTTTAATACTGAGCAGTCTTGAACGTGTCTCTGTTGTGTGAACTTTGCATTGCTGCTGTCCTATACAATGTACCCAAGGCAGGCAGTGGCGCGGGGCTGGTGGCAGGACACTTGTGCCCATTACATCACAGGCAGGGCACAGGCAGTTGTTGTATGCGCTGGAGGGACACTGTAAGTGCTGCCATTGATGTGGGGGTGCCACGGGCGAAGGGGTGGCGCACAGACGTGCCAGCTTGTGCAGGCTGCCCGGGGATTGTGGATTGTGCTGCTGCTGTGGCTCTGTCTGTTAACCCCCGACAGACGGCAGCGTGGGAGACCTCAAGAGCAGAAAGCTGCTGAAGCACTGCTTGCAAACAGCCCTGAAGCAAACTGGGGGAGAAAAGCACAGGAAAACCTGTCTGAGATGCCCGAGGATCTTTTTTCAGCAAGGTGTTGGTGCTGCTGGTGGGGCCCAGGCGGCCATGCATGGCCCAATGGGGGAGGAACTGCACCAGGCAGCCTGTCATAGAATCATAGAATCATAGAATCATAGAATAGTTAGGGTTGGAAGGGATCTTAAGATCATTGAGTTCCAACCCCCCTGCCATAAGCAGGGACACCCCACACTAATCCATGCCACCCAACACTTCATCCAACCTGGCCTTGAACACCGCCAGGGATGGAGCACTCACAACTTTCTTGGGCAACCCATTCCAGTGCCTCACCACCCTAACAGGAAAGAATTTCTTCCTTATATCCAATGTAAACCTCCCCTGTTTAAGTATTTATTACCCATTTATACCTTCAGGTACATGGATTTGGGGACCCTCGGCAGGGGATGGTGCTTGCTCTGCCTGTGGTCACAGTTATTGGCAGCCAGTTCCTTTTCAGGCACTTAAAAGACCCTGGGCAAGCTGCTCAGAGGAAGGAAGAAGCCATATTTCAGGGCAGATCAGAAAAAAAACAAAGTGAAGCAGCCGTGGGGGAAGCAGACATCTGCAGCTGTAGGGTGTGAGGAGATGGAGCCAAGAACAGGACAGGATATTAGTGCTGGCACCACAGAGGGGAAGTGTTTGGAGGAAGCACAAAGAACATTAAACTCTTCTAGGTTTTAGATGATCAAAGCTAAATACCTGCTCTGTAACCCCCCCGACACCCTGCTCCCCAGGGGCTTTCTCCTGGCCTGGGTTGGCTGAGGCACTGATGGCTCTTGAAGGTTTTTGGTGTTTGATTGCTGACCCAAAGCCTCAAAATAGAGTCAACTATAAATCTCTTGCTGTGGCTGGTGGATGTGAGCTGTGGTGGTCACCCTGGCATGGAGGTGGTGGTCCCTGATGTCCCAGTGGAGCCCTCCCCAGCTCCAGTAGGACCTCTCTCCATCACAGGGAATGCACCTGGCAGCCTCCCCATTCACCAAATAACAGGAGGGAGCCCATATGGGGTTACTGGCAGCTCTGAGCTCCCTGAAGGGGAAAGGTGGCCATGGGCCCAGGAGTGGTGCCTGCCTCCCTGCAGTCCCAGTGCCTGTGCAGTGGGGTGATGGTGCTGTGGCAGGGCAGCTACCCTGGGGAAAGGCAGGTGCCGGCAGCACTGAGCAAAAGGGAAGACACTGGCACTGCCCAGGGCTTCGCACTGCAATAGCCAACCTGTGCTCATCAGCTTGAGGGGTTTGTTCTTGTCTTTTTATTGTGTAAACTGATAACCATTTTTTTCACAACAGTGCAAGTATATACCAAAGTCAGCCACTGGAATGGATGTTCTATAACAGAAATTCTGAAGGACTTAAGGTGAGATTTGTTCATCTCTCGCTTCAGTTTAGCATTGAAAAAATATCAAACCTCCAGGTAGTGATTGGTTTAACAGTACTTATATGGGGATTTTTTTTCTTACTATTTCCTTGTTTAGTTTTTAATTTAAAAGATTTACATTATTATGGAAACTGATACTAAGACACATTTGTCTCTGGCTTCCTTTAAAAATCCCTTTCTTCCTCTTTGATTTTTAGATGTAAAGGCACACAATAAAGCTTTATGCATTTATTAAAATATACAGATCTTGGTAAATTTAGACTTTTTTCATAGTATCTTGACAATATATATATATAATATGTATAATTGCCAATAACACAATCATTTGAAAAGAAAACTCACTCCATGACATATCTGCATATTTTTTTCTTTCTCATGACACACTACAATATCCCATTGTACAGTGCACCAATGGGCTTCTGGAAACCACAAAAAAATTTTAATAGAACAAACTGGTTTTAACAAATACACCAATTTCATACCAGAACTGCAGAGAATTGTTACACCAGAAAGTACCACCTGCAAAAAAAGCAAGATATACATCAGAAAGACTGAACAGGACAAAGTGGAGGTCATTTACAAGCTGGATTTACAACATCCCATGTCATTCGGCGTGTGATTTCTCTGCCACGTGGAGGATACCGGTGTGCTGGAACTTGCACTGAGCGGTTGAACCGTGTGGAGTGGATTTGTGGAGGGATGAGTTCTTATAGAGTCGGTCTGGAAGAGTTGAGGTATTTATGCTCCATCAGTATCATGCATTGCCCCCCCCAGGGTGTGCCCTGCGGAGGGCTGTCAGGAGTGGAAGGGCTGTGTGCCTCTCACCAGTGATGAGAGCAGCATGGTACCACTCTGCCTGTGTCCTCCTGGTGGGTCAGAGGTGTGGGAACCTCTCTGAGGGCACCCCCGTGGAAGGCTAGATTATGGGGTTACACCAAAACACGCACTTGCACCTCTCCCAGTGTCCGAAACCGCTCCCGGTGCCAGCGGTGCCCAGAGGTGATGGAAATGCCTGAAAGTGTTGGACTTTGCAGCTCTTGCTTGTCCCCATAGAAGACTCTAATGCCTGCTACAGGGGAAAGCATGTGAGCTCCCAAATGGAGGCTGAACCTGCACATCCCTCAAGTGCTGCCACCCAGAGCAGGGTGCAGGGACTCCACTGCAAACAGGCCTCCCTAGGCACTGGCCGCTCAGCTGCCAGCAAGCACAGGCTAGACCCAGCCTGTGGCTTGGCTGCCTTCTTATGCACCTCTGTTAGGTGGGATGTGGTGGGCTTGGGAGGAGAGTACAGCTCTCATCCCTGACATGGTGAGGAGCCCACCCACATCAGAGCGCCATGGCGTCAAACACTGTTTTCCAGCAGTCCTGGGAATAAGGCGCAGACATCCTGCCCCAGCACTTCCCTGGGAAGTGAAAGGGGGATGCATAAATGGGAACCAGAGTAGCTGAAGGGCTTCACTCGATACATGGATCCAATGGAGAGGTTCTTGGAGACACCAAAGAGCAAGGGATCAAGCCCTCACCAGACTGTACAGAGTAACCAGAGAGGACATTACAACAGACACTGGTACTGGTAACTGCTCTGTAGCAAGAGATTAAGGCTGCAAAAGGAATAACAGACTTTGATTCGACAGGGTACTTGGGCACGAGTTTGTGGTTCAGCAGATGCCTAAATACCATGTGGAAACAGGACAAAGACAACTACCTTGGATACAGTATAGTATAAGAGCTGGTAGGAAAATAGCATCAATCTTTCTCCCTGAAAAGGTAAAGCCAGACCTGCGAGGTGCCATCTCTCTTGGGTACTTCTAAGGCATTGAGGACAAGAGCAGTTAAGCACAAGTGAGAGGTGACCTTTGCAAGAGGTGCTCAGCACTCTGGAAAGGTTTCCCAAGCTGGTCCGTGAGTGGTGCGCACATTGCAAGCAGCTTTTCAGTAGAACACACTCATGATTTCTGACTGTAGAAGTGTGGTAGGGGTGGGCAATGGAAGGAGATGCCAGAGTGAAGCTTATGAGTCCTTTTGCCAAATCCTTGCTCCCATTCTGAAGCCCTCACAGAGGTCAAACTTCCCTTGGTTTCCTGGGGCACTCTGGGTTAAGATCTGCAGCATTGGATGCTCTTTGCTGGGAAAAGGGCTGTAGTTTGTTACCATTTGGAACAGAAGCTGCAGGAAAACTTCCTCAGTCACAGGAAGTACCTCTCCATTGAGCCCCTGAGCCTCAGGAGTGATGCAGACGGGCAGGGGTCCAAGCACCCTATGCACCCAGCAAGCTGCTTGCCCACAGAGGGTGCTAGGCAAGCTCTGCACTGTGTTTTGGGGGCTGATCCTCATTCAGTGAAACAAAGAGTTAATGGTTCTCAGCATCACATGTTGGAAATCCTACGTCATGCCCCATCAATGTTAAATTGTCCCCTAGGATGCTGGGGGCAGCCCCTGCTACTGGGGATTGGTCTGGGCTGCTCCAGGGGAGTCCCAAGGATGGATCTGGCTGCAGCTTTCATGAGCTGGGTAGAGGATGGGTGTCGCTGTCTGATGGGGTGCTTACATGGGTTTTATTTGTCAAAAAGATGTTCCTCCATTGCAGTGTTTTAAACTAAGTAAGTTGGAGATGGGCTCCAGAATTGGAGCTGCTGCCAATCACTGACTCAGCAGTGCAGTTGCTGACTGTGCTGCCTGCAACCAAGCACCATCACCACTGATGGTGCTGTGAGGACACTGGTGGCAGAGAACCTGATGGCACTTCTGGGAGTCATGACCATCCTTGAGCCATACTGAGGGGTTTAACTACGAGAAACATCCACGTGCTGACCACCTCTGCCCCATGAGCCACCAGCTCTGTTTGGTTACAAATTGAAATACAGACACTTACAGAATGCGCAGCGTTTCAGTGGTTTCTTCATACAGTATCCACCAAGCCAGGGTCAGAAACAGAGAAAATGGTATAAGGTGGAATCAGCAGCAGGGATTTCAGCAGCCAAGTCCCAAGTTCAGCTTGCCATATGTGGCCCACCCTGCCAAGGTGTGGCTGACCCATGGACACTGCTACTTTGCAGGGGCACAGGCCCATCCCTGAAGCATTGAGACCAGAGCGAGTGCTAAAATGTGCCCACTGCAGCAAGGGGATTACAGCACAGTCATTTCTGTAAAAGACACAATATGGTGGAAACAGCCTCAGCCTGCTGATGGTCAGAGGAATGGCGTCTGGGCCTCACTGGCCATTCACACAGGGTGGGTTGAGCCAAGAGTGGGTCACAGCCATCACTGTGACCAGAAATGGGACCGGGCTCCCAGCCACAGATTGGGATGTTTGGCTGTGCTGTGACTTCAAGGTTTGATTGAGATGTGGATCAGTTTTGGATCACAGTACCTGGGGTACTTGGATTTGGGAATAACGCTGTGGTGTGCACTGAGAGAACAGAGAACAGGCTATGGACACGCTGTGTAATGTAGGACCAGCATCCCTGGATCCATCTCTGAGCAGCTCCCTTGAAATGGGTTTGTCCATCTCCATTCTGCACCTACCTACCCAGCTGTCCCACTGGCTCAGCTATCACTTCTAGGTGATTCAAAGAAAAAGTGCCAAAAATGTAAGAGAGCATTCCCACTGCTGCAGCCACCGGGTGGACATTCCCCAGGGACTTGTCTCCTCGTGTGTCCACCTCTCAACATCCACCCATTTTGGCACATCTCCCACTTCACTGCCTCCATGGCGTGGCTGGTGCTGGAAGATCAGCCAGTGCCAGAGGAGCAGCTGGCATTCACCAGAGCGAGACCTGACCAAAGGAGCCAGGACAGGCCACAAATGTGTTTGGTTCGGGGTCAATGGCAATCGCAGAGTGTGTCCCAAGGACCAGAAGTGAGCAAGTGGGATGGTGGAGGACCCGGGGATGGTGGGACAGGATGGGGCAACCGTGGGGACCCTTCCTCATTGGCTGGGCAGCGCGGCACCCCACTGTCCACCCTGCTACTCGGGTGAGTAGTCCAACTCATCATTGGCGATGAGAGCCTCCGACGGCTGTTTGTGCCTGCCTTTGCTTTTCGACCTGCTACTTGTCCGATGGCTTTCCTTTGCTCCTGCCATTTGCTGGTACGAGAAGCCCTTGTCCTCAGAGGGACCCCAGCCTGGGAAGCCCTCACCCTCAGTGGCATAGGAGAAGCCGTCGTCCACAGAGAAGGGGTCAACATCCACATCATAGCGCTGATAGGTGCTCTGGTGGAGGGCCTCCTCCCGAGCGCTGATCTCCAGCGTGCTGTTCCACATCCCATAGCCAAAGTATATGAGCAAACCTGTGGTGGGTGAAAGGGAGAGGGTTGGACACCGGCTGCTTTGATAAAACACCATGCCCCAGAATGACACCTGACCCCCAAAACCCACATCAGGGTTGGGCTGGGGATGCAGCCCAGCTCACCACCAGCCTCTTCCACCTACGCTGGGCTGGCTCCAGCTGGTGATCAAGTGTAAGTAAATATACCTCTATTTTTTAGCCTAGTATATGCTGTAGTTGATTTCTGCTCTTTGAAGCTGCTGAGCCTGTGTTTTGAGGCTACCAGCTTTGACCTGAGGGCTGTATGTTTTAAACATCAGCTGGGATTGCTGCTGGCTGTGCTATCATGCCATTGACAGCCTAGGTGGGATCACAGCTCCCAGCAGATGTGCGGAAGCTCCCAAGTCCCAACCACCCACATCTCCACCTGATACCCTCCTGGCTATCTTTCTTTCTTGGAGTTTTCTCACGCTCTCAGTCTCTCTTCTGCTGGTGCTCACAGCCACATGTGCCCCTGGGCTGTCAGGATGAGTGTATTTGGTATTAAACCAGCTCTGAAACACTGTCCTCTTCCCCTCAGTAATTTTATTTTGTCTTCTCCCACCTAATCTCACCTTTCTGCACCAATGCTTTCAGTGGAAGCAAATGTAGCTGGAGATCTAATTTTCAGTGCACCTGGGTTTAACCTACACCAGGTACGTGCTTCTGAGGCTAAATCCAGAGTCTGTGTGGCAGGACTGCACATCTCTGCCATAAAAGCAAATGGGATGCAAGCAGCCATGGATGGGACTGGAGTCCATTACACATTAATGGTGTGGCTTAATTGACTCACTGCCATTGCTGGCAGCTGGGTCCTTTTGCAACTGTTGCCCCTGTGGGTTGCTGAAATATATATGTTTACCTCTGGGGTTATCATTTCTCTGTAAAGAGCCCCTTGGCTCTGGTACTGTCTTGTTGCTTCAGTTCTCTATAGTACAGGCTTGGGATCCTTCAGGAGGAGCAACGAGAGCTGGTCTTTTTCTCTTGGGTTTGTAGAGTAAGTGGGTTGCAATGTAAAGCAAGGGAAACTACGAACCCAGAACAACATGCCAAGCTGTGGCTGTGTTCCAGGGAGACTAAATTTGGCAAAAAAGTCTACAACAGAGCCTGCAAGTTCTGAGATCCCCCTGCCACACAGTTAAGGACTTGCACCTAGAAAAGGGGATACAATCCACAGATCCCTTGGCTGTGATTCTCCAGGGCTGTTGGGGTTGGGCAGCTCTGGGCTTTGGGAAAGCAGTGCTGAGATATTGGTGTGGGCTGCAGAAGAGCTCAAGTGGGTGAAATATCAAGAAAGCAGGCAGATTTCTGTAGGAAACCTGCCTGTGAGGCAATCTGCAGAACCCACCTACTTCACATCAAAAGACTCATCAGAATAGTCACCTTTGCATGGAGCAGTTTACTGCCATCAAGCTGACATCTTCTGGAGGTGTAATTCTCCATCGAGCTGTGGTTCGGGGGCTTGATTAACTGAGGTTTCTAAGAACTTCAGGATGACAAGGGACAAATGACAAGGACTGGGTATGTCCCAGGTGCCTAAGCACTCTGATTAGGCAAGTTATTATTAACACCCTTTCAAAAGAGCATTAGATAAAAGAACAAAACAAATGAACCTGGGACTTACCCACAAAACACCATACAGCAAATCGGATCCACGTGACCGTGGAGAGCTTCAGCATGAGATAGATATTCACGAGCATAGCAAAGGCAGGGACAAAGGGCAGGCAAGGTGCCATGTAGGGCAGCTTCTTGGGGTTTTCTGGCTGCTGCAGGATCACAAACACCAGCACAATGATGAGCAGGATCATCAGCACGACGAGGAGGACAGCCCACCAGCTCTGCTCGTAGATGTAGTCTGCCCCAAAAATGATGAAGGAGCAGAAGATGAACATGAGGACGAAAAGCAGGAGCACGCAAGTGGTGACCGTGTGGCCAGTGGCTACCGTGGGGCGGTCCATTTTCCCTGGCAGTCCGAGGTGGATCCGCATCGTGTAGTAGCGAGGGCCGATCAACTTCTTCAGCTTGATGAGGTAGATGTTCTCCGACTCATCCGCCTCTATCCCTGTGGTCATGTCTACTGTGCCATAATTGGGGTGATTCACGCTGTAGGTGGATTTATCGGATTTCCCAATTAGCATCTCGTTGTCCCCCAGTGATGGAAGATTTTTTGCTCCACACGTGTTGGTTGGTGGGCCAGTGAACTCTTCTCCTTCACTGCCTGGGGAGCAAGCTTCCTTCTCACAGTCGGCCAGGATGCCCTCCTTCTTCTTGGTGTGCTCCTCGGAGAGGAATTTGACAAAGCCATCAATGTCGCTCTCAGGCTGGTATCGGAGGAGCAGGACGCAGACAGAGACCAGCGTGTAGGCAAGCAGCGTGCCGATGGACATCATTTCTATCAGGTCCCGCAGGCTAACCAGCAAGGAGAGCAATGCTGCGAGGAATCCAGAGACGATACAAGCCACTACAGGGGTTTCCGTGTAAGAACTGACGTGGGACAAAAATCTGGAGTGCAAAACAGTTGCATAAGGTTAAAATGGCAGATCACAGTGGTTCCCTGTTGCAATTACCCTTACCTGAGGCCAGGCTCAGAACTGTGGTTTCTACAGCTCTTGTTGCTTCTTGAAGCTTAGACTCCAGAGAGCTGGGGACTGGAAATATTGCTAAGACTGGATTTGGAGTTACATCTAGGTCTAACCAGCAATGAAATAGGCATTTGGACACTTGCAAGTAAGTGCCAAGATTTTATACATATAAGATGCTCTCCTTTGCAAGTAACTTTTGAATTTGAGCGCTCATCCTCACATAAGCTGAGTCTCTAGGTACCAGCACCAAATGAGAAACTAAAAGCATAGATCACTCCAAATTCCACCCCCTACACACCATGCTTTTGCTTTAGGGTGTGCGTCCCATTCTAAAGGCACCAAGTCTGTGCATGAACACTGCTCCCTGCGGTGATGCCACTGGCTTGTTAGGGCACTGGAGAGACCTCATCCCCAGAAAACCACCC
Source organism: Agapornis roseicollis (assembly GCA_002631895.1). NCBI lineage: Eukaryota > Metazoa > Chordata > Aves > Psittaciformes > Psittacidae > Agapornis > Agapornis roseicollis. Next base: position 46,899 of record NDXB01007215.1, on the reverse strand, counting down.
CTTGGAGTTCCAAGGGGGCAGAAATAAATGCCAGCATGGGCATGACTGACCTGAAGAGTAGTCCATCACCAGCCATCGCATAAATGACTCTTGGCATTGGGAAGAGGGATCCCAGCAAGCTGACAGTCAGGCCAGCCACAGACCCGATGGCAACGATGAACTTGGCTGCATTGAAGCCATGAGCCACAAACATTTCCATCAGTGGGGACTCTGTGTCGATGGCATCATAGGGCACCATCAGTGTGAGGATGATGCTCACCTGGGGAAGACAAGAGGAGCAGGACACAGGTGTGAGCAGCAGTGTGCAGGGGCTGCTTCTCAAGGATGGAAAGCCAAAAATTCCCGGTCTGACTGGGATTGCATCCCTATGTCCTCTGGGGAGGGGATGTAAACACTTCTCTGTTAACACTCCTGGGTGGTTAATCCAGGAACAGTGGGGCCTCAGCTGCCACTGCAGGAAGGTGACACCTTGAACCTTGCTGCTGTGGTGGTGCAGGAGACTGGTGAGACTGGGAGAGGTTAGTTACACCTGCACTGGCCATGTTCCTGTGCAGGGACAGCACTGCCCAAGTCATGTACTCCTCATGGGTCACATGAAAACCCAAGCCATCATAGGTTGGGGCTACACTGATCCTATTTGAGACAAAGAAATTCCTTCAAAGGAAGGGCACCATGCTGCAGGAAAAGCAGTGGGTGAGTTTATTTGAAATTATCAGAGCAGTGTTTTTTCTCCTTTGTGACTCAATTTTGCTTTTTACAAGGAAAATCCCTGAGTACAGTCATGCACTTACAGGGGTGCAGAGCAGCCCAATATCTCTGGCATGGCTATCCCTGCCCATCCTCCCACTCACGTGGACCCTCTCCCCTATCCCCAGCGGAGGCAGCACTGCTTTTCCCTACAACATGCAGAAAGGTTGCTGCAGTGCTGCTGCTCCTGTTTTGCTGCACTTATGGAAGCAAAGACAGCTGTGGATGAGGATGAGGGCTGAGGAAAAAGCTGTCTGCCACCATCTCCTTGCAGCCAGCAGAGGGATCTCGGCAGGGTGCCGGGAGCCGGAGGACAAACTGGGCTGTGGCTGAGGTGAGCCTCGGCAGACTGCTGCAGACACATGGAAACACAGCTGATGTCTCAGCTCCCACCACAGAAAGGGCCCTTGTCTGAGGGTCACACCGGCACCCTGGCTCAGGGGGAGGGCAGCCGCACAGATGCCCAGAAGGTACATGCTATATATATTATTTTTTAAAACATATATATTCATACATACATATTCATGTACATTTACATATGTACTTACTGACTAGTACAAGTCAGTAGTACATACTGACTAGTATGTACTACTAGTACTTACTGACACATATGCTGTCAAGCACATGACGAGTGAGGCTGTGATGGCGTAAGGGATAGAGGTGTTGGGGTTCTTGGCTTCTTCTCCCGTGGTCGCAATGATGTCAAAGCCGATGAAGGCATAGAAACAGGTCGCAGCCCCTTTGAGCACCTGCATGGAGGATGGAGCATCTGAGTGCCAGGAGGTAGGCTGGCACCAAGCCAGGGAGAGGGAACCAAGCAGAAATGAAGGAGCCCAGTTCTGCCTCCTTGGAGCTAAAGGGTGAGTGGGTGCACACATATTGCTGGGCATTCCCATCAGGGGACTGATCCTGGGAACATCCATAGCACAGTGATTTGGCCTAGGAAAAAGATTCCAACATGTGACCCGAGCCACTGGGGGCATCTGCAGCTCACTCGTGGTGCACCACAAACCCGAGCCTGTGCAGCGCCCAAATCTGCTGGGGAATCCTGGCAGTGACAGAGGAGACAATTAACCAATTTCAGGTTTGCTTTCACAGTCCTCCACCTCAAATCCCTTTATATTACTGGGGATTTGGAGCATGTTTACATGCTTAGCAAGATGTCTCATGTGGCAGCAAGGTCTGCTAGCAGAGGAAGCAGAAGAGAGCAGCAATAGTCAGATGTACTCCATTTTCCAAACAACCTCTGTTTTGCTTGGAAGCTGCAGACAGATTAGGAGCACACATTGGAGCACTTGAATGGGGAATTATTTGTACTGTTTGGTTATTTTTTTAATATGTTTTTTAAAAATATGCAATAGTAGCAAGGACATTGATAGGAAAGCAATGCTGGAGCAGGCTGAAGACTGTGTGGCTGTGAGTGACCTTTGCATATGTCTAGCTAGTTATCTGGGTATCACACATTGTTCACATTCCTGTCATCTCAGCTGTCTAGTGATGGAGCACACAGTAACAGCTCTTTCAGGAGACTACCTGTAATTGCCTGTAATACTCTGTGTTCCTGGAGATCTCACAGTTGTGCTTTTGTGGGTTTACTTTTACAAACAAATAGACAAACAGCCAGCTGAAAATGGTGGGAAGACCCTATTAGTTTTGATGTATTTTGGATATGTATTTATTTAAATCTATGATTTTTTTTTTTGCCAGGAGATATTTGGTGAGTTCAATTGGAGCAAACCAGCTGGTTTCCATTTGCTGTTTTCCATTTTCTCTTTTTCATTCTTATTGTATGGCATAAAAAGCCAAGCACAATGCAAGGGTAAATATAATCTCTGCTCTTGAATGGGCCTCAGTGCTCTTCTCACTGTTGTTCTCTGGCAGGGAGGTATTGATTTACTAAAGGGAGGTGCAGGGACTGTAAGGCAGCTTGGGACTCTTTCAATAACCAAGATTCTTGGTTTATTTTACTTTCTTGCTTGTTTTTCTGCACAAAACCCTGATGGAGTTGAGCAGTGTAAATCTGAGAAATTATCTTGGGTTTAGGCCAGCTGAGATATTTTCAGTCTCTCTTCATCTTTGGATAAAAACCAGTGCAAGCAAGCTAAAAAAGCCAAATATGTCCAAATTCTCAGTAAGCTTTAGGGGAACATCCATAAAATAAGCACTGGCAGGTGGCATTATGAAGTGCTCAAAACAAATGCTTGAGAACATTGTTGTTGAAAAACAGCCAACACAAGTATCTCCCCCTCAGCAGTGGCTGAGCCAGCTCCTCCTGAGCACTCTGTCTTGAATGGTCACCGCATTTTGCTCCATTGCCAGGCAATTAGTGGCATTTCCTGGGGTACACTTTCATGTGGAGTTTGGCTCTTGAGGAGTATGTCTTGGGAAAATTGGGTTTTTTTTCTAAGAGATATGGGTAAAGCATTGCCGAACTCTTTGGGTCTGGTGGAGTGAGGAGGCCTGGATCCAAGCCTACAGTGCTGGAAGTTGGAGGTCCCTGGTCAACACACAGGTGCATTTAGCAGGGTTGAGATTTGGGGACTGCAGTGGCAGTAGGGTGTGTATACCATGAGGAAAGCTGAGTGGTATACACTACCACAATGTGTGGCTCTGCTGAGGTGCTGTGTGTCCCTCCCCGTGCCCAGGACTTACCCCTGGCCATCCAAATGGCAGGAATTGCCCTTCAGCCCAGTTGTCACTTTTAATATAGAAGAGACCAGCAATCATGATAAAGATCCAGACTGCCAGGTTAATGACGTTGAGCACGTTGTTCAGTCCCACTGAATTCTTCACCCCTATGGCTACAATGATGGTGACAATGACAGCAATGACCAGAGCAAGAAGGTCAGGATATGACTCCTCTCCTTTCCCTAGGTAAGAGAAAAGAGGTGTTTAACTCTCCATCCATAGCTGCAGACAGCACCTTCAGAAACTCTCTAGGGGCTTTTTTAAACACTTTTCAGATCCTGGGGCTTTGCAGAACCCCTTGGGCTCATTGCAAAGGCAGGCTCCAGATGCTCCTGCCTCTACTAGCTAAAGTTGTTTTATTAAGGTAATAAATCTTGGTGCCTCAAGACACTGTTAAGAGCTTTGCAAAGGCAGAGAAGAAACAATCAGATCCCAGTTTGCATAGCATGTCTGCTTAGTACTCATTAAAAATCAATTAAACACCAAGTTTTCATGACACAGGTACAGGACAGCTAGCTGTTTTACTTACTGGTGGGAACCATGGACTGGAACCGCTGTTCATACAGGACCATCACAACCCTGAGTTTCTATATGGCAGCACTGTAGACACCAGCTTGTACTCTTGCTTGTACTTGTACAAGAGAGTACAAGCATGTGCCTTAACAGGACCAAGCAGAGTGCTTGCACTGGGTGAAGTGCTCCTGTACTGTCATTAGCCTCTTGCATTTGACTGATTTTTCTGGGTACTTATTCTGCTAAATGCCAGCTCATCCCAAAGGGGCTCAAAGTATTGTGTACCCCATTCCCTGAATCCCATCTATGAACCAGACTGCAAAGGCAAAGTACCAGAGGCAGACAGATAGTAAATAATGAATGAAGCCTAATATCCATGTCTGGCTTCTGACGAGCTTCCAATTACTTTTTGAGTGATTGGGAGCCTATGCACAGCATGACGCACCTAGTCCATTCAATGTCCCGACGCTGTTGATCATCCAGCGGCTGATGGTGTGGTTGGCCAGCGAGTCGAACATGCTGCTGAGGGCACTGGCGCCTGCAGCTGTGCCGATCAAGTACTCCAGGATGAGGTTCCAGCCGATGAAGAATGCCACAAACTCCCCCACTGTCACATAGCTGTAGGTGTAGGCAGAGCCCGTGGTCTTGGGGACCCGCACGCCAAACTCAGCGTAGCAAACGCCTGGTTAGAAAAACGGGGAACAACGTAAGGAAAATGTGCTTGGAAAAGGAGAAATTGAAACGGCCTTGGTCCCACCTGCATGGAAGTGCCAGGAAATGCTCAGGGATGTAGTCAATATCAGGAGCACGGAGACATCACAGGGGGCTATGATGATCCTCCCTCCCCAATCATTTGGCTTAAAATCCAGCCCATTTTTCATTAAAATCAAACTGTGATTTTTTTCTTCTTTTCTTGTTTGTTTTTTAAGGCTGCACAGTTCAAACTATCCAAACCTTTACAGCCTGTTGCAGAAAAGCCTTGCCACAGGTGTGTGCCTCTGATGTGGGACCTTTGGCATGGCCAACTGCAGCCCTTCCAGACACAAAACCAAAGCTGGGAACAGAACTGAGCACCATGGGTGATGTGGTCCTTGGAGCCCTGTTTCCCTAAAGTAGTTTTGATGATGATAGGTATCTCATCTTCCCCATCCAACTGTGACACCATAATATGATTTTTGCCGTTTTTCCTGGGATTTTATAAAATGTTTTATTGTGGCATCCATGTTCTGGTAAGCTCCCAGTGCTTTTGGCTGCAGAAACCATCATAGCCCTGGGGCTTGCTGGGGAAAGGTGGTTACAGTGAGGCCTGCCAGAGGACAGTGTTTATGTTTCTTTGAAGTACTGTAGGGCACAAGGAGGTCAGGGGTGGTTCTAGTCATTGTGTGGGATACTGGACCAGTTTTGCCCAGCCTCATCCTAGAGCAAGATGCTACAGGAAGGCTTACGCAAACCTATACCTCTCCTTGCCATGGCTGTGCAATCTCCTAATACCAATCTTGGGTTATTGCTATGAAGATCCAGGCATGAGAACTGTCCTGCTCATCCCTGCTCTAATTTGCACCTGTGCAAGAGGAATTTAAAGCCATCTTACATAGAAAACAATTTATTTTGACACTCAAAAATGTTACGTGTAAGTCTCATTCTGAAGAACAGTTCCAAACATGACTTTGTAGAAGAGAAGCAAAAAGAAGTACTTAATAGGAACTCTTTAGGAGGCAATTTCAGTGGATTTTAATATTTTCCAAACTCCTCATGTACTTACTATGTCAGGACACTTTTCAATAAAAACCTGACCCTGACACACTGATGTCTTAAAACAACCATTAGATTTTATTTAAAAGGAATGGATGGACTTAGTCATAAATTCCCCAAATATTTGTCAGAACAAGTCCTGGAAGGGTACACTGTGTCCTGCATGTTTAATGCTGATTAAGCCCTTGCCCCAAAGACTCCAGTTCAGCTTGTACAAGATAATGGGTTAGAGCTGTTACTATCATTGTGTGAACATGTAGTAATTAGTGAGTTCTTTATCAACTACTATTTTCTATTTAGAAGATAATAATTCTTCAAATTTGCAATCAGTTCACTATAGAGAAAGGAATGAATAATTTATAAAAATGTTTCTCTCGCTGCTAGTGCAGTTTTTACACAGTACAAACGCAGAATTATTGAATCCCTAAGCTGAATTTGGTGGTGATTCTTTTCTTGGTATTGGAGGATTTTTACATTCCATTCACTGTTAACCTGCATGCACAATGCTGGCAGTGTTTTGCAATGGGGGTCTTCAAAGCCTGATTTCTGTAAAGCAGGCCCAACTACAGGAGCAGCAAGATATCCCCATCATCCAACCTTACAGATGGTCGTTATTTAAAGCTGATGAAAAATGCATGCACTCAGCAAAGGTAAGACATTCACAGATAACTACAGGCCTGAATGATTTATGAAACAGGTGCTCTGATGGGGACAAGTGTCTAGTTTCTCTCTTTGATGGCCTTAAAAATCATGTAATATTTCTTGGAGGCAACTCTACTTTTAGCCAATGACAAGATAAGGATTAAAGATGATTGTTATTGATACAGATGATCATGGCAAAGCAAAGACATTAGTATGTATAGAATGTTTGAGTTTTCAGTTACTTTACTAGAATCCCAAAATAGAACATCAGTCTTTCACTGCGCATTTGGTACAGCAACACGTTGTGGTTATCTGCTTTAGGTATCAGTGTATATTAAGAAAATAAACTACTTTCTATCATGGCATGCAATATCCAGTCCAGGGGACACGTAATGCAAGATCTGTCGTCCACCCCTGACTGCCAGTGGCTGTATCGGGTGCCACTGACCAAATCACTTTACTTTGTGGTGCTGCAGGTCCTTCATCAGAAACAGGGCTCACAGCACGTTCCCCTCTGCTTAAAAAGGAACAAAATCTCACAATTTATTAGGGTGCAGATTTTATCTCATTAATCTCTACTGTATCACTAGTGTACTATTCTTATTATTATTATTACACTACAACTGCATAATAAAACTGTTAGTTACTTCTTGTGCTCCCCTCCTATTCTGCACTTCATCCCCTGCCCCTGGTACCTAGAGAGATGCAGTTCTGCCAGTGCCTGGCTCCAGGTCTGAAGGGGATGCTGGGACCTCTCTCTTTCAATTTGAAGACAGATTTCCTTTCCCTCCCCAGTCAAGTGTGTTTGCAAGTTTTTGCAGAAAACAAACCAACACGGCAGTTGTTTAGAAGAGCAGTCTTTTTACATTTCTTTTCTCTGACTATCTAGCTACATTTGTAACTGGTGTGATGGTCATAATGCTGACATAATTACACAATTATTGCCATTATTCAGCAAGACGTAAACACAGCTGAGTGGTTTGGTCCATGACATTGGTCCTTCCAAGATCCCATTTACAAAACCCAATTTTTCAGATTTAATTGACCTCTCCATTTTCTGTTTTATCTTGTTTGAGGGTAGGAGATGAGACAGCCAGCAGCTTTGCATACGGTGCCAGTATACAGGTTAGATGTTTCTGTGTTAGCAGTGGCTTGGGCAGTGGCATCCTGACCTGCTCAGTGGGGACTTTGCTAGAGAGATATCTAGAGGGACTATCCTACATTAACCAAAAAGCAACCGATTTATGGAGGCAGAAGTACAGCAAACCCCTATTTTCAGAAAGCTTGTCCATTGTGTTTCACAATCACTGTGTGCAGATATATAAAAGGCAGCTCTGTAAAGAAAGCTTCCTTAGGAAAAGGACTCCCAGCTCTCCAGCAGCACGCAAGCAGCCCATGATCAGCCTCAGCTGGAGCACCTCACCCTGGCTCTCATCCTGCAGCACCTGAGACAGATGCTCAGCTATCCCCTGCTCTGTTGTTCACCAAGGTTGTTGTTGAGCCTGCTCCCACATGCATACCAGGTGAGGGCATGGTAGTATGCTCCAAAACTGTGTAGCTTGGTGCTTGAAATCCCCATCAAGGGTTGAGGGGTTACAGAGCAGTTCTCGTGGGAGAGTCTCTTCTTTCTTTGCACAGTCTGACACAAAAGCTTGTGGAGTTTTGTCACGCCTGTAACCATCATGGGGGAGAACCTAACCCTTGCCTGAGCTTACAGTAAGTGGTTTGCAGAGTGTGTTCCATTAGGTTTTATTACTTTAGGAAAGGAGATCACCAAAGGCACAAGCAATGGCTGGTGGCAAAGGCTGTGGAGAGGGCAATGGGGTTGGGTAGGATGCTGATTTCTGATTTCAACAAGGGGATTTAGTTAGATATGGAATTGAGAGTGGGGAATCCCAGTGGTCACAGCTTATGGAGGGAACCTGTGGTGTTCTCTGTGCTGGAGGCTTTGTAAGGGGAAGTTAGGCAAGCATTTCTGTTTGACAACTGAATAAAAGGCTTTTCAGTGAGAGAATAAAAGAGATTGATTTAATTAATCAGCTTAATCAAATATAGTCTGTCTGTAAGTACCCTGATGGAGCACATGCTGTTTAAACCTAGGGGAAGGCATAACTGCAGTTTGTCTGGTAGATGAAGTCAGAAAACTCCCTATCTGGGCTGAACAGTGCATAGGGATTTCTTATTGGCAGGACCTGCCTGGCAGGGCTTCACTGTGGCTGTCCCCAGGGAACCAAATGGCTTTCTGGAAGGCGCATTTTTTTAGCCAAAACTCTTCTAGGATAACCTAAAAAAGAGTGGGATCTGACTTGGTGATCTGTGGTGCACCAAGGCAATAGAGAAGATGATCTAGTGTTCCCATCTGGCCTTAAAACTGTGAGAGGTTCCTCAAAATCTGTCTGTGCACGCCTGCCCAAGCTCAGTGCCTGGCCCACCAGGAGTGACCATGATGTGAGAGCTGAAATCATGTCCCCGACAAGCCCAATAGCCTGTTCAGCTCCCAAACTCTTGATTGGTTTCACTTGCCAAAAATGTGTTGCTGTTATAAGCAACAGCAGTGTCAAGGATGAAGTGAGGAAGCAGCCAAGGAGACTATCAAAACACTGCATCCTTTGCAAAACACTTTCCCAGGGCTACAAAAGCAAGGGGAGATGAAAGCTGAGTGGGAAGCAGTGCAGGCTCCTGTGGGCAAAGGCAGGAGGAGCTCCCTGCTGTGGGGCAGGGTTCACGTCTGGGGTGAAATAGCCCCTTTTTGGAGTACAGCATGTTTTTGTTTGATGAGACCCACCCAAGCTCCGTTTGCGCTTGGTTTGCATCACAGCCAGCAAAACCCTCGTAGAGGAGAGAAAGCAGGCAGTGGTGAAAGATAAAGACACTGATGCTATCTATTTACTGTCTTGGTTAAATAATGGGCATTTTGACTCATCTGTTGTGCTAAGATCTCAAGCAAGGGATCTCACTGCACTCAGTGAGTTCTCAGCTCTTGTTCTAGGATAAACCAACAGTATATGTGTTCGAGTTCCTTGCCACTGTGATCCAGCTAGTTAGTGGAGATCTGTGAATCTGTGTGATGGTTCCTAGCCAGCATCACTTGGTTGGTTCTCCCTGGCATAGCTTTGGAGAGAGGGTGACTCTCATGCCCATGCTGTGCCATGGTTCTGTCTGGCGTGTAGGGGTTCAAACTGTCATGCACTTTGTTAGGATCTTCATGGAGCAGCACTACAACCTCCAGGGAAAGAGCATGATGTGCTCCATCTCTGCCTACAAAAATCCAAAGACTTGAAAAGCGCAGTTGGGTCACTTTGTGTTTGCTGTTCCTGTCTTCTATCAAAGCCCTTTGCCATTTACTCAGGTTTCCTTATCCAACCTGCAGATAAAAGCTGGATACCAGACTGACACAGCATGCAAAGTCCTCTGAGCAGGGAAAGCAGGGACATCACATCATCGTGTTAGCACTGACCTGGAAAGGACAAATGCCAGCAGTACAGGCTTCATGTGGAAACTGCAGCTCAAACCATATGCTCAGCTGGGTTCCTACGGAGGAGGTAGAATCACTGGCTTTTCACTAAAATACATAATTTCTCTGTTTTTGCAGTTGTTTGTTGGAGTTTTTGTTTGGAAATTCAGTGATCCTGCGTGTATAGGAGCCAACAAAATCAACTCCAAAACCAATAGAGAAATTTTTTAACTCTTATCAATGTTGATAGCAAAAGAAGCTGGCCCCAGTGATACCTAAGTCATGACAGCCTTCCTGTTGAACCAGGGTTTCCCACAAGCCGTGTTGCACTCTTGCTCCGATGCTGTGGCTTGGCCACACTCTCTGCCTTGGAAACACACTGCAAAACTTTCAACCCTTTCAAAACATACTGACCACAGGCTCCATCCCTGGGGAAGCCATCATCAGCTCATCGGGGTAATTACACTTAGGCTGCTGGTTCCCAGGGCATTAGGTTTGGTTTGATATTTGGACAATGAGAGACAGTGCACCTGAGGTGGTAAGCCTAGCATGAAAGGGCTTTTTAGTCTATGGAGAAGTCACTACCTCTTTGTAGCTTGCGCTGCTGATCTTGGGTCTTCCCAAGCATGGAGCCAGAGGATGCACCCAATGACATGTACTCAAAAGGCATGCACATGACTCACCTGACAAGATGGAGGCGACTGCAGCGATGATGAAGGAAACAATGACCCCTGGCCCTGCCATCTCCTTGGCCACCAGGCCAGACACCACGTACATGCCTGTGCCCACACAGCTGCCGACGCCAAGGGAGATGAGGTCAAGGGTAGTGAGCACCTTAGCCAGCCTGGCGCCCTGGTTGGCAGTGGTCCCTGTGCCCTCCAGCATTGACTCCACTGGCTTGGTGCGCAAGACGCGAGTGCGCAGGGCATGGCCCGCTGCCCCCCATGGCACCCGCCGCGGGTCCAGGCGTGAGAAGAAGCTGCTCATGGCTGGTGCTGGGCTTGTGGAGGTGGATCACGGATGGTTCTGGCAGCACCCACTCAGGGCTGTGGCTGCATCTCCCTCCTGCACTGGCGGCCTGGCTGCAAGGGAGGAACACAGTTGTTAACTGAAATAGTAGAGGAAGAGGAATGGGCTCCACGTGGAGGAACCAAAAGGGCCTTCTGAGCTGCTTTCTGGCTGGGCTTCAGTGCTGGGAGAGCCCTGGGGGCTCAGGGGAGCTTTGCTTTCAGCAGTGTTGCTTCTCTGAAGAAATCATCTTTCTTCATCCCAAGTGTTTGATACAACAGAGATCCTCTGTCCCCCTTTTTGTTTGTCTGCAGGGGTTTAGTCCTAGTTACTAATACAGGCCCATAAGCAGCAGAGACCTGATACCCTCCAACTACCCATTGCATGGCTTAATTTCTACCAGAAGCAGTAACTACTGTGGTACATTGGGCCTGACTCCAAGCTTGGCAGGAGCACAGCATATTCCAGCAGCAGGGATGTTCCTGCTGGCACCATGTGTCAGCCCACCATCACCACATTCCACACTGTGGGGCATCACTGTGGTCCATCCATGCCAAAAGAAGAGTCTGGGACTTTAGCTTTGCTCCTGTAACCAATGTGTTGAGCCTGCTGCCTGCCTGGACTGGGCTGTGGCTGGATATGGGGATTGATCACTGCAGACTAGCACTTATAGGGACATGTGATTATTTTTGGGTGCTATAGAAGTTGCTCCTGGTTGTTTTTTCTTTTTGTGTGCTACTGTTATTCTGGTGACCCCAAAAGGGGAAGTTCTAAAGGGTGCTCTTGTTCAGGTCCTAATGAATCATGTGGTTATAAAGTCTACGGTGTGGTTTCATCATTCAATTTATCCCTTTGTTATTGTAGTTATTGAATACTGGGTTGGGAATAATTTTTGAAATTATTTATTTATTTAGAGATGCAGTTTCCTGGTGTACCTGCACCATGCTTTGGGGTCTGGCTTCTGTGTTGCTAAGACAACCTCAGCAGAAGTAGTGCTGGCTCTATGATCTACTGGAGAGTGACTGGCCAACAGCATGGCTGGCTGCAGCTGTTTTTAAATACTTGCAAATTGATCCTGCCTGAACCCATCTACTCTAGGGTTGTCTTAAAAATCATGGCATCCTCTTGTTTTCCTCTTCCTCTGTGCTTCTTCATCTCAAGTCATGTTTTTCAGGAACTGCCATCCTCCAGCTCTTTGTGCTGTTATTTAGCAAACTGTGTAGTTCTTAGGCTGATACCAACAGCATCGACTTCCTAGTGACACGTGGTGACTTCTTGACTTGGAGCAAAATAACAAGAATTGACTGTGTCTGCATGCTAATGTAACAGAACAGGAAAAAGTTCATTAAATATGAACTTTAACCTGGTAGCTTCTTGTTAATACAGATTTTTTTATTGCCTTGAAGACAAAACAATTATTTTTCCATCTTTACATCCAATACAAATAACATCGTGTCTACCAGCCAGCCTTGTTTGCTGGACTTTATTAAATAAAACATAGCTTTTATTTCATGTTTTGGTTGATCACAGTTCAAATTGTGCTGATATTTTTCCCTTGGGCAACCACGGGTTGAAAGGCTGGATGTCCTGGCTAAAAATAATGATAAAATAGTTATTGCTCTTTAGAAAATGTGCATTGTGGGGTTGAGAATAAAAAATGGGTTTGGCTTTGGGTTGCTCAAGGAATTGTCTGGTTTGTAGCTGGGTCTCAGGCTAGGTTTAACTTTCTGATTTAGATGAAGGTTTGTGTTGGAAGGGGCAGCTGAGCCACAGCAAGCTGGGATCTGACAGAGCAGTCCTCAGGGCAGTGTGGCCATGTGCTGGTAGCTCTCCTTTGCCAGGGCTGTGTTTCAGCCACAGGGAAAATAACTCCTCTAAACAAAGTGATCACCACCCAGAATTCATCCTCCTTTTATCCAAAACACAGTATCTCTGAAACACGGGCTGGCAAAGAAGTCTTGCTGCACTTCACCCAGCCACTTCCCATTCTGTATTTCGTTATTTTCCTTGGAGTTTTTGAAGGTGAAAATCATAGATACTGAAAAGTCAGCTCTTATCTCTTGTAAGGAAAAGCATACTGGGAATCAGTGGCTGGATGTTGAGGATGGACAAATAAAAATTGGGTCATTAACTATGGAAAGAAATGGACACTGGGAAGAGATGATTTGTTTCTCTTGATGTCTTTATACCATATCTGGATGCTTTTGTGAAGGCTGTGCTTGTCACAGAGGGGCTGCTGGGCCACCAGAAGAGACAGGAATGGAGTTGCTGAGGCTGTGGGCTGCTCCTTGCTCCCATCACCAACTTTGTGCTTTGGCATGGCAATACCTGCCCTGTGTTTTAAGGAGGTTGGGACAGATGTGGTTTGAACCCTGCAATTTTTCATCAACGTGTCTGTGGTAGCCGATGAAGGGTTTGGGAAGCGTGGCAGGGAAGGGTTTGTGAAGAACCTAAAGGGAAGACCTGGCAGCCTTGTCTAGGAATAATTTTAAATGGCTAAAATAATTTTTTGAATTTTAATTTTAAAAATTAAATACTTTAAATGGTTTAAATTTAAAGCAGAAACTGGCTGGTGGGTCTCTGATGTGCCCAGATTTAGGCTGCTGAGCTATTCCAGCTGCCCGGGGTTGGGCTGAGACCAGGGGTGCTTCTGCATGGCAGCCCAGCATAGCCCTGCATTTCATATGGCCCCTCCTAAGTCAACAAGGGGGAAAAAAAAGCCTCCAAAGCAAAATAACTCTGTAATTGCTGCTGTATTAAATTAAAGCAATCATTCAAAATTATTCCAGATGTTTAAGTGAGATCAGCATATCGCTGTGCTATAGCTTGGAAAACATCCTTTCACTTCATTTGAAAGCATAAAAAAAAAATCTCATGGATGGCAACTTTTACATGAGGCAGAGACAACTCACTTCTGCTCTGCTCCACTAACCCTGCCTTGGTAGAAGCACATAGCCAGAAGGAAGGAGTTTTTAATTGTGGCTATTTATTTGCTCTCGGCATGATAAATCTGGGAAGATGAAGGGAGCTGTGGCTTGGAGAGGACAAGCTGGACTCGGGGAGCTGCCGCCAGGTTTTGGAGCTGAGCAGCTTTCCATCATCAGGCAGCCTGGGTCGCTGCCGCTTCGCTGGCTGGCACTTCCTACTGCCACCACGTGCTTGTTAGCAACCGCTGTTTGTACCGAAACACTCGTCTTCATTAGGGTAAATTAACTAAAACAGCAATCAAGTCAGAAGGAGAGGCCTAGGTATTTAGAGGCATGAATATTCCTTAGTGTCTGGGTTGGTGACAAATTATTCCTATGTAAAACTCATTTCTGCTGGCTGCTCTATGCTGGTGAAAAGCAACACAGTGCCCCTCAGCATTGCCCAGTCCTCATCACCCTCCACAGCTCCAGCTTCCTCATGCCTCGTCTGTGCTTTGGGCTGGCTAACTTGATTTTTCTGTTAATGACTACCCCCTGTCCAGGAGCCCATAGCGGTATCCTTAAGCAAAGACCTCTAGTAAAAACGCTGGGGATGCAACAAGAAACAGAACATCGACAGTAATGAATGAGAAAAGAGAGCTCCTGTTGGTGTATTGATGGAAAGTCAGGAAAGGGCACTCATTAAGAGGAAAAGGTTGTATTTCCTCTGGTTTTCGTGGCTCACAGAAGTAATTACTGTAGAAAAGAACTTGCTGATGCCCCAGCAGGCACTGGGTTCACATGGTCCTGGCCCCAGTGTTCAGGACAGCAGCACTCAGTTTGCTGCAGCAGGTGTTATGGGCAAAGCCCTCTCCTCCTTGAGCAGGGAAGATGTGCCCCATAAATGTGGGATTAGAGCAGGTTCCTGTCAAACCCCGAGGCAGTGCCTGCTGTGGACCTCAGAAATAGTAACACAGATGTTTGCAGTGCAGGAGCAACAGTCCTCAGACTCCCCTTCCCGCTCCGTGTAGGGGCTGCATAGCCCGTTGGGATGCAGCATTGCCCCTGAGAGCCTCAGAGGCTGAAGGGGGTGTGAGAGATGGCTCAAGATTATGCAAGAGGCAGCTTCTGGCAGCGAATCCACTGCAATCCCAGGTGAAGGACAAGAGAAAGAGGAAGAAACATGCTAGCCTGACTACCTTGCTCCCATTCCCCTTTCTTCTCTAATTACTAGCTCGGTAACGGTGAGGCGGACTTGTATGAAGAGACACAAGATACTGAATCTCATTACAGCTCCTACAGCAGGGAGAGGAATGACGTCAGTGGTGCGATGCGGTGGGAGGCAGGCAGCCGACCGGAGGGATGCCTTCTGCCGAGGCTGGTCGTCACCTTAAGGTTTTCATTACGGATGAGATTTGATTTGGAGCTTTGTGTGCTTGGTTTTACAGCGTTGATCCCCAGCTGGGCTGGCACTGTAAAAGCTGGCTCTGTCTCCATCATCAGTTCTCCTTAAAGGGATTAACAAGCCAGGCACAGAGCTGAGAGCAAGGGCTGGTCCCTGCTAGTCCCAGCATTGCTCACGTGGGTTCATCTTCAGCAATCTGGCCTTGAGCCTTCGCTGTTAATTTGGAGCTCCTTTTATTTTTAATCTTTCCATTTTTACCTTTGCTTGAGCAAATGGAGCTGTGGTTAATTTGAACTAAAATTCTTGCTAAATTAAACTAGTGATATGTTCCAGGTTGGAGACCAAATTTCTATGTTGCATCAAGCGAAAAAATGGGCTCAGAAATTCATGTTTTTGCTTGTCTTCATAGCAAAATGGAAATGGAGGGGCTGGACGGCACTTTTCTATGTTACTTCCACCTGTGTCACACTAAATGCTTTACCAATATTAGCCCTGCTATAAGATGGCTTTTTTTGACAAATAAGCAAGTTAAAAGAGGAAATAATTAATTCAACCAAAGACATAAAGCAAGGATGCCATGCATCCAGAGACAGCCCCAGGAGTCCTTAAACTTTGTATTCTAGACTCCACTGTGAAAGTCAGAAGAGTATAGACATGTAATCCAATAAAATAAGTAGCATGTACATAGACAGTACCCTTTTTGCCCATCTCCAGCCTTCAGGGACTGCCCTGCCTGAATAACTGGGGAAAAGGCAGAGGGAAGGATGAGAGAGATGTCAAAGCTCCTTAGTGGTGGACTTGGCAGTCCTGGGGAACAGTAGGACTTGATGATCTTAAACATCTTTTTCCAACCTAGTTGATTCTATGATTCCATTTATCCTACAGTTGGTGGGTCCCATTTCCGAAGCTAAGTAGTTAGTTCAGTGTCCGAGTATTGGTCTTTGGGCAGCGTGTCTGTGAAAATGAGCAGTTAAGAGGGTTAGGTGGCTGGGTGCTCCTCTTCCTGCCTGGGTGAGGTACAGGTAGGAGCTGAAGTAACACATTCAGAGATAATATTGGAGCTAGCTGTAGTGAAGGTCAGCAGATGCCAACATTGTGTTGTTCTAAACTTTGACAGGGTTAATTACATGCCAGCCTCACCAGCAGTTGGTCCAGGCTGTCAAAGTCCCTTGGGATCCTCTGAAGCATCTGGCTAGTGAGAAACAGCTACGGGGCTGCAAGGGTCAGTGTTTTCCTCCTTTCCAGAGGCTGAATGCATTAGGAGCACCTATAGCTCTTATTTATAGCCTGCAGGGCAAGGAAACCAAATGCATCATTCACCCTTTCCGAGATGCTCATGGGCATTCCAGCAGGCACATCCCCTCCACTTAGACAGTAAGTTCACCCCACCCCAAGACATCAGTTTTTCTGCTGTCCTTCTCCTGTGTGCCTGCAGAAGGCAGACCTATGCCTGACACTTGTTTTCTGTCCTTTTTGCATGGGGAGCAATGATTCCTCATGGTGCAGAGTGGTGTAGGGCTGAGTGCAGGGAACTTATAACAGATATGTCTGTGAATGCCAAGCTGTAAGCAATGCAATATGCATGAAGTGCTCTGTGTTTGCAGAAAAGCTATTTAATCACCAGAAGAGAAAGGAAAAAAAGGGAATTACAGAGAAAGAGGTATAATCAATTTGTACATTTTCCAAAAGCTCTAGTTTGTCATTGTTGTCTTGAGATGGCAAAGTAAAAGCCTTAAAAAACATAACAATACTGCTAATGCAGAGAAATGACAAATCAATAGATGGGTGAGCTGAGCAGGAGATGGGCAACCAGGAGCTTCTTGGAACTGCTCTGACAGATTCCCTCTAACAGAGTGATGAAACCGCATGAAATTACTAAATTTGTTCCTCTATCAGTAAAATGGGGAATGTAGCTACCTTACAGAAGGGCATGAGTGGTTAATCCAGCTGGGTTTTTTAAGTAAGTGGAAGAAAAGCCATGCTAAAAACTGTTAATGCTCCCCTAGCTGTTCTTTGCTGAAAACAATATTGCTCTGTACCTGCCAATGATCATGTTCAGAAGGACGCTTATGGCTCTATGCACCTTCAAATGCACATTTGTGGCAGCTGCATGATTTTGCATTTGAAGTGCAGGTATTGATACCAATGCTTGCAGCTATTGGATATGACATCCCCATCCTTTTGCAGACACATGCCATGGCAATGTTGAACACATGAAACTCCTAAAGGAAATTTGGGTTCACAGGTCTGGGTGCTCAGACTGTTTCAAGGGCTGATGTGCTGACCTCTGAAATTCAGGTGTTTAAAACATCATGAGCTGAGTGCCCAGGAGCCAAGATTAGTTTCATATGCTGCCACTTGTTTCTGCAGCTTTGCCTCTGGTCTTGATAGCAGCAGCTCTAGCCTCTGAGCTGTCACAAAGGAAAAAGCATCTCCCTGATAATATGATATCTCCTCCAAATCTTAGTGAGTATGATTGAGTATGACTGCCATTGGCATCAGTGGGGTGGTTGCAGCCTTGTGTTTGCAATGCTGGGGGGGGGTGTGGGGTGTAGGGAGTGGGGGTAGGGGTGGGGGTGGTGTTAGTGGATTATACTTTCATCAATCTTTGAGATACACACTTCCTGCAACGAATCTCACAATCAGAGTGGACAAGGGCTGCCTTTATATCACTGAAATGTTTAGACCTGGATTATCAGACAGTCTCTTCTAGAATATTACTAATTAAAGAACTTTTGCTTTAACAGCATGCACGAGGAAATGTCTGTAATTACTCAGTTGTGCTTTCTTTTTTTTTTTTACCTCTGTGGATCCATCCTTTTACACCACGGAATGAAAGTTGTAATGCTTTGTTCCAGGCCAGCCACAAGAGCTTTTTTCAACCCACGTAATTCACAGAATGGGTTATTTATCTAAACAAAATGGATTTTTACTGTTGTGAGAGCCTGGCTGATGTGTCACTATGACAATTTATTTCATTTCTGGGTAACATTTTGAATTTCAGTGGCAAAAATACAAATTAAGTCTTTCAATAAGGTACCAATTTGACACTGGCTTCGTTATCCTAACCAGAACAAAAAAACTACCTGTGTATCAATACAGGATCTGAAAATTCATTATTTTTAAGCTTCTACTTTTGTTTTGAAGGTAGCTGTCTTTATAGAGATTCCTTTATTCCCCACGAAGAAACTGGGTTGTTTTTTTTTTCCTCCCAATGCAGTATCTCACTTACCAGCAGTCTTTCCACCTTTCTGTAATAATTTAGTAGGAGTCTGAACTGGTCTTTTACACTGTAAATACATCAGGCTTACAAACATGGTTTAGAACTTCTTGCACTTTAAATGCATTTCTCTTTTGTGTGTGCACATGGTTTCATTAATTAGTTATCATGTTCCACCAGTGGATATACAAATGTAGTTGATTATGCCTCGCTGTCCCATTTCCATGATTTTGGCTGTCACCCGATTAATGCAGGATTGGTTCTCAAAGAACTACTTTCCTCAGAAGCTGGAATGACACACTCTTCAATCCCGAGCCTACTAAAGGCTCCAGAAGAGGCAACAGTAGTATATGCAAATCAATGGGGGTTTTTGCATATAAAAAAGGGAGCCTAGAGCTGTGGGCTGGTTGTAGCCTGTGTCACTAGGTTCCTCAGCAGAGATGTGAGGTAGATTCAATGCACTTCTAAGGAAGTGAGCAGCAGCTCCTGCTGCTTTTATTACATTTGGCTGCTTATCCTTATTATTCACTGGGACAAAACATCTTTGACTTACATGAGTAATTCTCCTGCATTTCTACACAACCCATTACATGAGTAATATGAGCACAAGTTGATCAAGCAAGATGATTTAGAATAGGGTTTCTGGGTTTAGTAATTTATCATCACTTATTGTAGCAAGATATGTGTCAGTCTCTTCTCCCAAATAACAAGTGATAGAACAAGAGGAAATGGCCTCAAGTTGCACCAGAGGAGGTTTAGACTGGATATTAGGAAAAATTTCTTCACCACAGGGGTTGCCAAGCATTGCAACCAGCTTCTCAAAGAAGTTGTGGAATCATAATCCCAGGAGGCATTTAGAAAAGGTGTAGATGTGGCACTTAGTGATGTAGTTTAGAGATGGACTTCACAGTGTTGGGTGAATGGTTAGACTCAATAATCTTAAAGGTCTTTTCCCACTTAAACAGTTCTATGATCATAAGTTAGGCAAACGCTTAGCAACTTCTATGTGGTGTGTAGTATAATACCAGGCACTGTAGCATGAGGGCTTTCTGACATTTCCCACTGAGTTACAAGACTGAATCAGCACCTAGGATGGCACCAGTAAGGAAGAATTGTGTGTTCTTAAAAATGCTAATAACATATAGAATTAGGGTATTATAACATTTCTGAGTGATGCACGCACACTGCCAGGAGATGTCCTTGTGTAGCACAGGAATCAGCATGAGCCAGTATGATTACCTTTAGCTTAAAATTTCCTTGCCATTGAAGCTCTGGTAGCTAAATGCATACTTGCTCTAGGCTTCCCTTACTGGCAAGGCCCCAACCCCCGACTTCTTTCCCTGAGGCGACACATTTTGTCTCGCAGCTACAGTACATAGAGTGTCTCCATGGTGTGCTGCCCTGCCTGGCAAGTGTAACTCAACTGGTGTGCCCATACATAATTAAGAGCAGAGAGCAGTGTCACTGAAATATGATTGCTGTAGTTCTTGTTTGTGCTGGAGCTCTCGGAGAAAGGAACTCAACATACTGCCTCTTTCTGTCTTAATTTACAGTGTGCAGAGCTGGTGACCCTAGTTATTAATTGCACATTCTTGGTCCCTGTTGCTTCCACAGCCAGTTAATGAGTGGAACACACCTGCTGTTGCCCATGTGCCTTAGACAAGGCACTGGCATACCCAGATGCTTCCCAAGTGCCTTGCTGCGGGGCTGGAGCAGTGTGAGACCTGTCACTGATGCTTTCTGCCTGTTCCCAGCAGAGGATGAAGGAGGGGCAGGAGAAGTGTACCATTTCTTTCACTACTACACTAGGGTGTCCAAATCACCTGGAAGCCACCCTGGCATTGCTGTGACCCACAGAGTAGTTGCTCATTTAGTATGACTCAACAAGTCCATCATTAAAACCTGGTTCAATAATGCTCAAGAACATGTTTAAAGTTAAGCTTTAATTGTGTTGCTGGGCGTGAATGTGCTCAGAGGTACAAGTGGTGTCTTGGCACAAGGGGGTGTCTCTATCCTCAGGTTTAAAAAACTTTGTTGAGTAAGACCCGGTCTGCTCTCAGGGAGCTGAGGGCTTGCAGGAGGAGTGGACCAAACCACTGGCTTAGGTCATGGTCACTGACAAGCAAGAGTCAGTGGCTGCTTAGTGGGGCTGCCCTCAACCCCCCACAATTGTTTTTGTAGACATTTACCTAAAGTTTTGATACAGATACTTGCAGCCGTAGACATTTGTAGCCTGGCAGCAGTAACCCATTTCCCTAGAGGCAGCAAACTACTTGCTCCTGTAACTCTGTCCTCTCAGAAACTGGATGTGGTGCTTGGAAAACTTGTGCCACAAAACCTCTTCTTCTGTCCACCTGCAAGGTAGATTTAGTTTATGGTATCGTGTCTTTCAGTAAATTATTGATAGAGTCACCATGCAGAGAAAGGGGAACAATGGAGTGCGTGGCTCCACCTCACTGGTTTTGTTTCAGAAGTGCCTGGGCTTCACTCTGACAGTTTCACTGCAGGGAAAAAATTATTTTCTCCTAGTCCCAGCCTGGTGACAGGAAGAGATAGGCTGTGGTGGCAGCATCAATGCTAGCTGGAGCACCCAGGCTTGTGCCAACGACTGCATAGTCTAGAGGCAGGGCTGCTGTTCAATGAGCCGAGCAAAGGTACACAGGAGAACAATCACTTGGTACTAGAAGGCAGTTTCCAGTTGACAACCACAGGTTAGCTACATCTCACCCTTGTAAATCAAAAACGTTTTAGGAATTTCTGTGGCTCATGGATCTAAGTCGGAATCTGCTGCCATTTGCACTGTGGGTGGTTTAATGAGTTCAGCAGAGTCAGCCTGGACTGAGGTGAGACACTGGCCAGGTTTTCATATCTATGGGAACTAGCTTAAAAATGCCTACTGTATTTCTTGACTCTACACCCTTTTACAACCCTACATACACCGTCTTTCACAAGAATGACAAGTTCAGACCCATCCATAGCTTTATATTTTATAGAGAGCACCCATCTGGGAGTGGGGTTTTTTAATTATTTCCTTTTTTTAATCAATGTGAAAGGCACACATGCTACCTACCTGCTAATGTTTTTGTGTGTGACCATGGATCCCACTACCACACACGTGAATAAGCATTTGATTCTTTTTTACATTCTTGCGTCCTTATTTTTAAAATATCTTAATAATTCAAACAGCAACATGTTGCTAGAACATACACATTACAATGATCTTAATAGCTCAGGTACTCTGAAAGCAAAGATTGGATTATTTGCGGGCTAAGAAGTCCAAGAGACTAAGTGTATTCTGTTACAGACTATTCTGCTATCCTCTATGTTTTTTTCCATGCAGATCCTAAGATCATATTTATGTTTGTGTAAGTTCTTGCTATTCTTGCTTTTTGCTTGAATGTTGCAGGTCTTCACAGAAAATCCACTGATTTAGGCACTGAGCAGAATTTTCTAGAAAAATTCCTGTTGCCTTCAGGGAAAGATGGATGAAATCTTATTATACATAGTCTGTTTTCTCTGTTCTGAAATCACCTATCTTGTGCTCAAGAAGGAAGTAGCATCAACTCAGCCTATAAATATATCCTTTAAAATATTTTGGGCTGGAATCCTTTCTGATACAATCTCATCCAAGACTCTGAAGTTCCATTAAGGATGAAGTTTCATCATTTTCATATAATCTTAAAAACTCAGAAAAGGGTAAGATATGTCTTGACATGGGAGTCATGACAGACCCCCTGTGGAGAATGATTTCTGTTTTAAATTGCTTCACTTTACTGAAATATTCAGAAAGCAAGCAGTTCTTTTCAGGGAGAGTTAATTGATGAAACAAGTTGGAAAATTGTGTGATTAAAATCTGATTTGGTCAGGCATTTGTTCTGCTCTTGGTTTGTGGTTGAAAATCTCACCTGCTGGCAATGTTGCACTTGTCTAGGGGGACCTGGGGCACTTGAGAGCAAAGTTGTACCTAGCTTGAGGATTTAAGGATCAAAGGTACCATTAAGTACACTGACTTCATTTGGTCTGAATCGCAAGCCATTAGCTTTCAGGCAATTACTCCTGCGGGGAGCCCAATGACTTGCTTTGGCTAAGTCTTATCTTGTGGGAGGACATCGAGTCTTGACACCGACAGATGGAGAATCCAGCAGGTTTTCTGATAACCTCTTCATCAGGTCATCAGCTCTCCACTGTTCAAAAATGTGATCCCTCACTTAAATCAGAATGCTTTGGCATTTAGCGTCTCAGCACTAGCTCATGTTGTGCCTTAATTTGGCAAACAGAGAAATAACTCAGTGCCTAGTAATTTCTATAGAGGCTCTTAGATTCAAGAAGCAAGTCACCTCCCACCCTTCTTTCAATGAAGTGAGTTGCTCAAGTGCTGCATTTCCTCCACTTACAGTGGCTTTTCTCTGCCCCTTGACAGGCTTTGGTTTTGCTTCTTTTTTTTAACTTCAAATTTTACTGTATTATTTGTTGTCTCCTGTATTCCAGCAGTTTCAGTTTCCAAGGGCTCAGGTAAAATTTCCTTCTTGCATCTCCTCTTACTGAGCAGCAATTGAACAAAGGTTGGTTTTTTTTTTTTCTCCTGCCCTGGTTTTATCCAACACCTTGTCCTATTGCAGATATTACTTCCAGATGTACTGTACATTGACTTTACTTTGAGAGGACCCAAGTTTCTTTGTCAGCATCATCAGTCTCTGTTTTGTCAGCAGAGTTCAGCACCTTTGACAGATGAAAATGGGAAATAGCACTTTGGTCTTGGATCTCTGCAGGAGCCCCTTACTTCTCTATTCTCATGGAAGAGGGGTGCCCCACTCAGCAGTATGTTTTAAGAATAGATAATTAGTTTAATCTAGGTAACTTTTCACTCTGATATTGTTTTGGTTTGTTTGAGGTTTTTATGTTTGTTTACAATATGTTGCTCAATTACTGCAACTCATATACCTTAGCAATGTGTACTGATAAATGAACACATGTAAATATCTTTAGTAATCAGACTTCCAGTCTCATGACAATTTGGGGGCAATTAAACAAATGCCTTGGCATGCTAAAATGTACTTGCCTACCACTTAGGGACATTGTGAGGATTTATTAGCTATTATGCTAGATTAAATCAGCCATAGTCTTTTTGAGCCAAAAGTCTTCTGGGGTTGACCAGAGTAATGCTACTTTCTACTTCTCCCCAGAGCCTGTGTTGATTTAGGTAGTCCTACATTAGAGCATTCTCGGTACAGCTTATGACAGGAAGGCACAAAGTCGATCTGTATAAACTAGCATTTAATAGGCCACAAGAACCTGAGCTGGAAATCAATTCTGAGAAAAGCGACCAGAATTTTCAATACCATGATGCTGAAGTACACCTACCAGGGGCTGGGGTGGGCAGGCAGTTGGTATCAGGCAGTTTGAAAATACCCGTGTGGAATCAATAAACAGCACCGAGTCAGGGGTGACGTAAAGAGGAAGCTTAACTCCATCCCCAGCCTCTAAGTCAGAGGGAGTTTTGCAGTCGCCGGCGGGAGGACGGAGCCGTGAATCGGGCCCGTGTGCGTGGGCCAGCAGCGTCCGTCTGGGGGAGGCCTCGGCGGGGGCTTGAGTCGCCCCGTCGGGGCTTCAGCACCGCGGACAGCGCCAGACCGGAGCTGCGCTTGCCCCAGCACCGTCCCTCACGGGTTTAGTCGCCCTCGCGTCCTCCACCGATTTCCCTCCTGCTCGAGGTTCTCTTCTGCCTCCTGCCCCCCTGCCCGCCGTTTCCCCACTTGCCCCTCGTGTGTTTCGTAAGGTAACCTGTAGCGAGAGCTTCTCCTCTGTCAGACCACCCGGTATTGCTCCTCGCTCCTTTTTTCCCCTCTTTCCTATCAATCCCTGACGCACCCACTAGCTGTGAGTGCCCCGACACTTTGTAAACACGGGGCCTCAGCCCAGCCGGGGATGCACAACCGCGCTGGGGTCCCCTGGGCTCGCTTCCCCACTGCCCGGAGGACCCGGGGCTCTTCCCATGCCGTGCCGGCCCCGAGCGGGGGGGTGAGGGGGGATGGCCGCGGCCGCTCTCCCACTCCCAGCGAGGGGCGGCGGGCCAGCCCTCGCCCGGTCTCGCAGCCTGCCCTCTGCACCCGGCGAGGCTCCGAGCCGCTCCCCCGAGGCGGGGGATGGCAGCGCCTTCCCACCCTCCCTCCACCCCGCTTATCTTCCCGGTGCCGCGGGGCACTCACCGCCGGCGCGGAGGGCAGCGGGAGGGCGATTCTGCGGAGCAGCACCCCGGTGGGGCGGCTGCGCTGCTGCAGCCGGCGGGGCTAGGGGGGTTTGCGCTGGGATCCGCCGACCCCGGCTCCCGGCAGCGCACGCAGGGCGGGGGGAGGGAGGGAGGGATGGAGGGGGAGGGATGGATGGAGGAGGAGGGAGGGAAGGAGGAGGGCGCTGCAGCTCCTCAATTATTCAGCGCTCACCCTTCCCTGCTCTCTCCCCGCCTGCCGCATGTGACCGCACGGCAATACCCACGGGTCGATCCGAGCCGGGCCGGAGACCAGCCTGCGCGGGGTTGCACCCCCACGGCCACGTCCGCACCCGCCGAGTCCCCCCTGCCTGCTCAAGTGGCCTCAGGGCTGCCGGCGGCTTCCCCCATATTGGCCGCTGCTGAAAAATAACTCTCCTGTATGCCTTCTCCAGAGCGGGGCTTTCCTCACCCCAGGGCTGGAGGCTTTCTCCTTGAGACACACTGTGAGATTTGGGGTACTAATGCTGTAATCTTGTAACAGCCAGAATTAGGACTTAAATCATGTTTTGTGTACTGCTGCTTGCGGGGATGTCCAACCGCCTGCATGGCCTGGCTGGAAGGAGTTGGGTATCAGGTGCAGGATTTATTTTATATTTTATATTCATAGTTGCTTTTGAGATAGCTGAAATTCATGTTCAAGATGATTCCTTATCACATTTTTCTGTCTTGATTCATGCTATTTAGTTCCATCTAGAAACACTCCCTCTGTATACCTGATGTCAAATCCAAAATGGTTTCATCTCCAGGATCAGATTTCAGTCTCTGCTACAGCTTTATGCTATAATGTCTAATAAGACCCTTTCCTGGATGCAGGAATAGAAGCTATTCACATGCAGAGAAGCTACTCATTCTCTAAACACCAAAATAAATATCTGCTGGTGGGAATGAAAGGTGTGAACCTTCAACTTCAGTTTGGTTTGGGAAACCAACGTCTGGCTAATGTGAGTGACCCCAACAGGAGCTACATCAATGGCAGTGATCTTCTGGGGATATGCAGACAGAAACACTGCACAGGGAAACCTAGCCAGGATGTCCATCATCCTGTCTTTGGGCAGGAAAGTGGACCACGTCACCTCTGATTTGCTTTCTAGCTTTGGTTTCTGTGGCATTTTTGGTGGCTTTCCAGATGAGTGTCATCATTTTCCCACTTTCTTACCTGACCCTTTCCTCTCTCCAGCTTAGCTTTACCTCTCTATCTTCCTTTCCTCCCAGAAGTATCTTTACAGCCCCTCTTCCCAAACAGGAATAGAAAAGACCTCTCCCAGGTTACGGCTGGACAGCAGTAAGTGTCATTACAGGATGACATGATGTCCTGTTCCCTTCCTGCCACCCTGGCCAGCACACATCCTACCACACAGTGTACAGCGGAAGAAGTCTCTCTGAGGCTGAAGTGCAGACAGCTGATTACTGCTCTCACAACCAGCAATTTTGAAACCCTGCTTCTATTCTTTTCCTTATTCTTTGATTGCTTGAAAGCAACACTCTGAGCTGCAGCTGCTCTCCTGTCCCTGCCGGTAGTCCCCATGCTTCCCATTTTGTTGCCTATTCTCTTCTCACTCACTGGCTTCCCCAGCTGCTATTGCTCGGTCTGTGGACACTAGGTGCAGCTGTGGGTGGCCGATCTCAGGAGCTTCCCTTTGACTAAACCTAAGAAAAAGAGAAAAGCTTCTCCATCTGCTATTGCACCTTGTTTCACAGCTTTTTTAAGACTGTGATGGACTCCAGCTGACAGCACCGCCAGCCTTTTGTGCTCACATCCAACTTCTTGGTGCTTGTAGTGTGGGTAAAGGACATAGGTGGGGTGTGTTTATGAAATGATTGTCAGCGTGGCCAAGTTTTAACTGGACTTCCTTGCCCATGTGAGCTGAGTCATTTGAGTCATATTCATTCCTTGCCACTGGTGTACTGGAGCATGGGACTGCATGCACTGAGGGCTGACTTGCAGGCGGGGGCTGTCAGCACATCCAGCTTATTGCAGTTTGTTTGGTAGCAGCAGAGAGGCGCTTTTGTGTCTTCTTAGCAAATACTTGTAGCACGCAAGATTGTACAAATCATTGTGCTGTACAGCACCATCCCTGCCATCCACCTTCCCTCTGCTGCTCAGACCTCTTGCTCCAGCAGACAATGGCTGTGTGATAGTTTTCCAGATGCTGTTACAGTCCAGCCTTGATCTATGTTTTACACATATGCCTCTTTTATCCAGTGGTGCCTATCGTCAGCCACCCAAAACAATGTTTCACCACCTTATCCTACCATCATAGGATGGCTTGTATTGGAAGGGACCTTAAAGACAATGTAGTTCCAACCCCTGCATTAGTTCCACTGGAGCAGGTTGCTCAAAGACTCATCCAACCTGTCCTAATAAAATCACCTCAAAGTAATAAAAAGCACAAATGTTTTGTCAGAGGCTCACTTAAGCTCTCTCTTACTAATCCTTACCCTGTTCTCATGAGTTTTGTAACATCCAGTCTTACAGGAAGATTAATTTCTACAGCTATCCCTCTAATGGTGCTCTTCAAGTTGATTGTGAGTCTGTCATCCAGATGAAGAGCTGCATGAAGCCAAGTCACCCTCTTGACTAGGCCCCTCAGTGTTCACCCTCAGATTAGGGTGAAATTACCCATAGCATCCAAGCACAGGATGATACTTTTGCAGCAGAATTTCCTCTCTCCCTATGCACTGCCCAGTTTGCCCATTCCAAAACAATTTCTGCCCAACTTTCTGTAACGGTACATGGCCATCTGACTGGTCATTTAAATACTTAGTCCAACTCTGAATGTGACCAAGGCTTTGGCCTCTGTAACACCTCCTTAGCAGGGATCTCCATCAGTTGCTATCTTGTATTCTTGGCTGTTTTGCCAAGAATCAGCATCAAATATAACCTTTCCAATTCTGTGGGTCATAACTTTCTTTTTTGTGACTGAATACACATGAGAAGAAGTCACCTGATTGATTTTCTTTCTTGCTTTTATTAAAACATTTGTTTACCTTTCTCATAATCCCCTCATACTTGTGTCATCTGTGACTAATTAATTGTGCCATTCAAGTAACATGGCTCCTGCAGTTTTCTGGGCTATTTCTTTGTCTACAGAGCTTTTTATTAGGACAGTCAACATGATCTTGGCCTGCTGGCTCCCAAGT
The DNA here is from genome assembly GCA_002631895.1 of Agapornis roseicollis. Classification (NCBI taxonomy): domain Eukaryota; kingdom Metazoa; phylum Chordata; class Aves; order Psittaciformes; family Psittacidae; genus Agapornis; species Agapornis roseicollis. The sequence continues at coordinate 19,155 of NDXB01007215.1, read as the reverse complement.
TCCTTTATGACTTCCAGTATCCTCACCATGGGAGGCATCTTTCCTTTCATGAAAACTCCTCAGAAAGGAAAACTCATCTTTAATTCCTTTATTTTGATGAATTTTCCTTAGTGCTGTTTCTCAAAATGTTTTGACATCATCAAAACTGACTAATGTGCTGTTCAAGAGAAACAGCTTGAGTTTCCCTTAGGTTTACATTGGACTCCAAACATGTGTGCCTGGTTTTTGTTGGTTTTGCAAAGGCACATTGAGTTGTGTTGCGTTTCCAAAGAAAAAGCTATTTGAAACAAATGAAGTTGTAGAAGAAAAACTGTTTTGGAATAAAATCAAATTCCAGTCAGAAATTGCATTTTAAATTGACAGGACAAGTGAAAATTAGTATGCATTTTCCAATGTTTTCTCCCAAACTCCATTGGGCATTGAGAGGGAGAAGCCACAGCATCTTTCCCTTGCCATTTCTGTGTCTGTGTGCACTGGCTGCGTCCCCTCCAGCAGCTCCTGTTCAGTGAGTGGAGCTGAAGGCACAGTCTCCATCACCTGCTTATCATTCAGCAAAGGCAGTCAGAGGGTGTCAGCTGGCTCTTAGGAAAGATTGATATTTCATTGGAAAGCACTGCTTTTGTCTGCAAGCACCAGGGGGCACAGGGACATCCTATTAAGCAGCCACTGGGATGTAGTGATGGGAGCTGGTTAGACCTCTGCCTGCTCATTCTGCATGTCTGATAACTCATGTCCATGGCTTTGGCAAGTATCCTCACTCCAGTTTGGTCTGGGGCATAACAAGGTAACTTGCTGAATAGCAGTAGCTCCTGAACATCCAGTGCAAAGTTCAGTTGACAGTGTCTCTGAGCAAAGACCAGATGGATCCCTGCAGAAGTGCTGGTATTTTTGGAAACATGGCCAGAATGCTTGGCCACTCTTTTTCTTTCTTTTGCAATTGGAATTTCAGTCAGTATCTTATAGGGGTCAAAATGATGGAGGCATGAATGTAGAAGGATAAGAAGAGGGATTAATCTTGCTGTCTCATCTCTTGTTGATGACTAGTGCTACGATGAATACCGGCATGAGGAAAGAGAGTCCTGTAATTAAAGCCCTGACTAGAGGCTTAGAAAACCTCACTATGTTGCTGGCTCTACAACAGGTTTCTTGGGTAAACCTTATTGGTCTTTGTAATCCCAATGCTGTGAAACGATCACAGAAGTATTGCCCAGTCTCAGCAGGTATGTTGGTTGCACATGCTCTAAGTTTTTGGGGTGAGGGACTCTCTCTATGTACTATATGGGATCCTGATTTCACTGGAGCAATTCAGCTGGACAGATGCCACAGCTGGGCATATGAAATAAAGTGCCTGGAATGGCAAGCTGCACCTCCCTCCTCCCTGACGTGATCAGATCTTGCCCCTTACAGTCGCAGACTGGAGCCCTGACACAGCTGGGTAGTGGATGAGCCCAGCACTCACAGGGCACCCTCTTCATTATTTAAGTTACTCGTCTGTAGTGGAACTGGCCATGGATTCATTTCTGCCTAGGGCAATGGGCAGAGTTGTTCTGCCCTGGTAATTGACATCTTGGTCAGGTTAAAAGAAAACAGTTGTGTGGATGTTCCTCATAAACACCTATCATGGCATTTCTGCCCTGTACGAGTTGGAAACCTCAGTGGTGTGTGGGTATGGACAGAAACTGGGGGGGAAATCCCATCCTGGGGATATTTTGCCATTTGATTTTATCCAGCTAAGATATCTCCCAGCCTCTTTCTTTCATGCTCCATATCCTCCATGCCCGGTTGAGCTGAGAAGACAGGTAATGCATCCATCAGACACATTCCCTGTTCAGATAGAGATGGGGTGACGGAGCATTAAAGAAATCCCTTTCAAAGCTGTATGCAAACGTACAGCCCAAGCCGAGTTCCATCACAAGCTATGGCTTCTCCCCTGGCTGGAGGCTGTCACTGGTACCTGCAATAGAAGCAATGCCCTTTGATGATGCCATCACTGCCCTCAACGGAGAGCTCCCACTGGTACCAGAACAGATGCATTAACCTTGGCCCCAGGCAGATAAAGACCCATGTGGTGGGGCTGGGAGATGCAAGGGGTGGGGATGCAAGTGGGGACACCCCACACTGGGCCAGGTAGCTGCAGTCCCTGGTGGAGCTCCCCTTCCTACCCTGGGCAGGGCTACAGCAGTGCCCTTGGGCAGGCTGGGATAAAGCAGCTGCCAGCGAGAGGCAGTTACATGTTTCAGTGTTCGGAGGCTGCTGCATTATTTAAAGGACCACACACAATTTTTTTCTCATCCAGAGAAGACTGCTTTTAACAACAAAACCAGGCAGAATGGTTTAACATTAAAGCAGCCCATGCTTTAACATTTATGTTTTGGGCTGCTGTGTAGCTGATAAGTGAGACCCATTCATCCAGGTCACACCATATAGGCAGTGACAATTATCTCTTAATCAGTGAAACTTGATAGATTGCAGAGGATCAGTTCTCACTGCCCTGCAGGTGGGTTTAGCTCTTCTAGATTTCAGTTAAAGTAACAAGGGTTCAGATGGTGGCAGGATTTGGCCCTAGCTATTTGTTCTGAGAGTAATAGGTAATGTGGCAGAGCGCAAAAACAGTACCCGCACAGGGACCTTTTATGGCTTTGTTGACTGACCACGTGCAGGACCTGACTTTGGATATAGTCATCACAGGGTAACATCTCTGACTGTGTTAGACATGAGTTTGACTCTGTTTGGATGTTCCCCAGAAAATCAGCACCTATTTGATGCCTTTAAGCTCTCCAAAAGCTGCCAGCCACCTTGGGTTTGATGCCATGTATGACATGCAGTCTGTGTGTGTTGGTACTGATCCATTCGGTGGTTCAGTGCTTAGTCTGGAGCAGTGTGTTGTGATGTTTGCCACCACTTACACGGCCTGTAAAGAGACGCTTCTGAAGCTGAAGAGGATTGCTTGGCCTAGCCATCTACCCATCTCAATAAAGCTGTGGTTGTAGCAGGAGCCATGCTGGGCCAGAAACTCATTCTATTGGTAAAGAGCTCAGAGAGAACATTTCTTCTTTGCTATTGGAGCAGGTGCTGTACATGGTTTTATTAAAAGTGTAGTAATGCTTTGAGAGCAATGCTTTGCCCAGAGGACACATAGCCTGGCTCACCTGCAATGAGCAGGTGACTGGCAAGATCTGTTGCTACAGGGCTTCTTGTTCTGGCAGGCTATCAGGGGGCTGACTTGCTCTGCTGGGACACTGCACACACTAGGCTGTGTTTGATCTCCTTTGCTTTCCCCTTATTGCCTCTCATGGCCTCTATCCTGGACTCATTTCAGCTCCCCATCACCTGCATTTTGTTGTACATAGCTGGCAGAGCTGGGCCCTGAGTGGGCAGTGGTACCCCCATGCTGCATATAGGGCTCGGAGCATCCATGAGCCACTTGTCCCCCCTGCAACACACTATGATGACAGGTCCAGCTCAGGAGAAGCTGTTTCTGTTATCCTCAGTGAAAGCAGTGTTAGGTCACAGTTTTTGTTTTGGATTTATACACAAATAGCTTGCTTCCTACTGCTGAGAGCACCAGGTTAAAATTAGTGGTCTTCTCAGTGTTTTAGCATTTACTTGCCAAATTTTAGCCAGAGACTGAACTATTTCTGCTTGAATAGAAAAATCAAAATCAAAACTAAATCCCCCCAAACCAGCTAACCAGCCAAGCAAAAAAAAACCCAAACCCACAAACAAAACAAACCCCAACCATTATTTTTTCAGGGAGGAGGAGAGAGAGAGAGAAAGATATGTGAGTGCTTCCCAGGCATTTTAACTGACTGCTTGATTTATCCATCTTGCTGCTAATAATGAAAAGGGCTTTGCCCATCCCGGGTTTTGAAGAGAGGCTGCTGTTTCTGAGTGTATTTGCTTTGCATGCAAATAAGAGGCTTTATTGTCTGTTGTTTGTTTTTCACAAAACTGTAGCCTTTTGCATATCCAGAGTAACTGCTGTTGTTCCAGGAGCAGGCCTTGCAGGAAAGGAAAGGAAAGGTTTGTGAATGCATCTCAGACTGAAGCTAAGTAGTATCAGCTATTCCACAGAACTGCTCCACATGTCTGCTCCAAAACTGGCAGCACTGCAGAACAAAAAGAGGACTATATTGATCTGATAGTTTATTGTCATTGATGTTTCCATTGATCTGTTGTTCCCCAATGATTTCTCACTGCTAAAGCCAAAAAAAGAGCAGTGTTGGGAAGGGTCAGCACTTAAAGCAAAAAACGTTATCCAGATGAAACCGTACTGCAGATTTCCTTGCACGAAAGGCAACCTCTCAGTTGAAGCTTAGCAAAGCTATTTCAGCTAGGTCACTCTGGGTCTGTTCAACCTTATTTTGTATCTTAGCTGAAGGATGATGAGCCAAACCTTATACCTCTGAAGTCACCATGGGTTTAATATCGTAATGCAGCCTTGGCTGAGTGCTGCTTCAAAGAGCAGAGTGGCATGGATTGAATTACCCACTGCATACTAGTTGAAATCACCTATTCAAGAACCACAGGGCCCAGTGCAGGTCAGGTTTCAGGGCAGGTTGATAAGATCAAAACCTGTGGTAGCACAGTTTTAGGTTTTAATTTAGTATTCATTGTACCATTATCAGTGACCAAGGTGCAGGCCCACTTACGAGCTGCTAATGGGATCTTCAGCCAGGTGATTGATGCCTCTGGAGGCTTTGGTGCAATGGCTTCCTGCATGTTGGGTCTCTGGCATAGGTACCCAGGGCAACCATCCTTTAATGACCTTCATTTGATACATGAGTGTGTGCTTCCCATAAGAATACCCCAATGATGCTTTAAAACTATTGCCAAAGAAGGAACATGAACCAGACAGCTTCCCTAGAATATGAAGATTGGATTTTTCATTAGTTTGTGTCTTCTAGTAACTTAAAATAGCCTTTCTGTTTGTTGAGGCAAATAAGACAAGACATTAATATGCACATTTTAGCAGTAAATAGGCTTCAAGCAAGCTCCTGCAGGTGCTGGGGAAGGATATTAGGCAGAGTGTTTTTCATCACTGATGTGCCAGCTAACATGCAAAAAGATTCTGTAATTCTGCCCTTGCAATGCAGAGAAAAAATTGGAATGTTTTCCTGCTAGCATGGAAGACCGAAAAAAAGGTTGATCCAGAATGCAAAACAACTAATAGTATTGCTTCTAATTTGGTTAGGTCTCATGCTAAACCCTGCACATTTTGATGGAGTGGGCCAGGCATAGAAACGATGTAGCTCTTGAAATCAGGTGGATTGTACATAAATGAAATGCTGCTTACATTGTCCCATTCTGGCTTTTTTTAAAATTTGTTATTTTCCTGGCTCTTAACTTTGCACATTTATAAAGACAGGCTTTTAGAAATTACATCTTATGGAAAAATCCACTGTGCTTTTGCACAGAGGAGTTAATGGCTTTTATGGAAAGGTTTACCTAATCTGAGATCATGTCTTCAGTCTCACAAAACCAGCACTGAATGATGCTGGAAACAAGTGTCGAAGAAGGAGCTGATGCCATTTCCTCTGTGCAGAACAATTAGACAAACCAAATTAATGCTAGGGGTGTGTCCTCATTGTCCACATACAGCATCAACACCCTGGCTCCTGCTCAGATATACCAGGCAATAGAGGATCTGTATTTACCTTTGTGATTTATGAGAACAGAGATCAGCAAGGACTCTGAAGCATATGATTCAATCACATTTCTCATGGCTTATACAACTCCTGTTGCAGGCAGGGGAGGAGGCCAGGGAAAACCCCTCCTTCCAGCCCTTCTCCTGCTTCTCATGGGGGGTGTAAGTCTCTAGTGGTCCTTACCACCCAGTGCTGGAGATGGCATTTACACCCTGGATCCACCAAGTGCACTCACCCTCATCCACAGTCAGCTTGTTTGGGTATTGTGTTTGGCTTGGCCTGTGAAAAATACAATATTTGAACTTTGTTTTGATGCCTGCATCAAACCAGAGCCAGGGCTGCAGGCTCGCTGCCTTGCTGCAAGGAAAGGAGCCATGTTGTGGCTCTGCGGCTTCCCTTGGGAACAGCAGGGACCCCCAGTGTCCTGGCCAGGTGCAGCACACATGGCATGTGCTGGGGCTTTCAGGGGGGCAAAGCTAGTGACAGGTAGTTTCTGACCATACAGAAACATGAGAAAGCAAAACAAACTAACCTAAGCAGCAGAGGAATCATGTAGCTCTACAAAGGAAAGGAGAAAAAGCCCTCTGCTTAGTGATCATTACCACTATCTTTTACATACGCAGGATAGAAAGCATTTTAAAAATGCTAATACTTCAGTGTTTTCCCACTGGCCTAATAAAAATGATTTAAATCCCCAGCTTCTAATTGCCATTTGCTTCACGATGGTGGACAGTTAGGTGCTGGGGCAATGAGTGCAGTGCTACCTTTTCTGCAGCCTGGCTAACTGGGGCTGGCCAGAGTCTTTCTCATCTGGAAATACCAAGCTGAGGGCGCCAGCGACAAAGCTGGTCTGTGCTTTGTGGAAATGGCAACTGATTGCTGCTGACCCAGAAGCTGCTCCTGCACAGCGGCACGGGTCACACCAGGGAATGGTGGGAACCTGCCTGGCTTTTGCTGCTGCCTGTTGTGCTGCAGCAGGGCTGGGCTCAGGCAGGAGGAACAGGAGTACCAATGGCAGCGGAAGGGGTCAAAACCAACATGACTTTCATAGCGGATCTATGCTTTAAGGAGAAATTAAAATCAGTCTTCTGTTAACAACTTTATTGTGCTTATACTGGATTATTTCGAGTTTGAGATCTGAATGGAGATCTGGCTGCTAATATTAGCATAATAGAATTTCCTGGGGTGTTTTTATTGCACAGATAGGAGTAAGGTGAGTTATGCATAATGAAATGTTGCTATAGGATAGCACATATTTTAGTGTGCAACAGCTATTTAACCCCTCTCTTGCTGACTAATATGTGTACAAACAGGGTTGAATTCCTGCTTTCCTTTCCCATTCATGGGGAAGATAGAGCTGCCTGACACTCCATTTCCCACATGGGAACACAGTGCCTGACAACACCAGTTCCTTAAATACAGTATAAATGTGCATGCCTGCAGGCAATTTTTATCCTCTTGTGCCCACACCAAATCACAAAGCCAATTTATCCCGGGGTTTCTATGAAGCTTCTGGTGATGAAGCATACAGGAGGGGATGCAGGAAGATGTGTTTTGTTGTGTGCTTCACTCTTTCCACTGTCCACTGTGGAAACAGCTGTTTAGCAGAATAATTTCCCTTTTCCTGCTGGACACGAGTCTGGAGGTATGCTATGCTTTGGCACAGTTGCAGTGGAGCATCACCAGCTGCTTCTGGGTGTTTTGTCCGAGGTTGCTCTCCATGAGCTGGTCTTTGGAGAAGGGGATGGTGAACAAGGAATACTGGTTTGACAAGATGTGTGTTTTCCTCTATTTTTTTTAGTAAGAAACCCCACTCTTTTGTTGGCTCAGAGCAAGTAACAGTTCCTTTGCAACTCCCCAAATAAAGCTGAGTTACTCTAAATAAATTGAATGTTAAAGAAGTATCTGAGCAAACCCAATCTTCTGATGCATGGTTTAGTCCGACTTGGAAATGCAGATATTCAGGCTAATAGGTTCCTCAAAGATAACAAGTGACAGCCCCTACCCACCTTCCCTATTCCCTATTTGTAGCACTTATCTAAGTCCATCCTCCACTTTTTCTGGGTTTTCCATGCCTTACAAGAAATTATTTACTGCTGGCAGTGGATTGTCTAAGTGTTTCCAAGTCTGAGCATATTCACAAGTGGAATGCTACCAGTTGGTCTCATAGCACAGCAGCTTGGCTCTGGGTTGATGAAAACAAACGAGCACTTAAATTGAAGAGTCGTTTGACATTGTACAGTTAAAGGAGATGTTCTTCCTTATGATAATTAATGATTTTGAAGACAGGGAGCAGGGGACGAGCAGCTCAGGTTGCTGTGGAGAGCAGGAGGAGAGCAACGGGCCTGGAAGGCGGTGCATGCCCAGGGAAAAAACCACCAGCTCCTCCCTTTGGGAGAAGCAGCCAATATCTGTCTGTGGGGAGGGAAGAGGTGCATACCCAACACTGAAGCAGAGATACATATATGAAGCCAGAGCCATGCCATCTCTAAGGAAATTTGTGATATTGCTTCTGGGAGGCAGGACCATTGGGTAATATCCATCTGTCAGTGGGTACCAAGTAGCCAAATCCAGCTGTGGAGCCATATGTGCTGAAATCAGAGCTGAATTTGCCCTGCTTTTGCTGCTTTATTGGTGTCCTTTCCTGACAGTTTCCCTTGTTAAGGTTGTAATTTTCTGTCAAAATGTAACTGCAGAGCTGTGCCTTTTAATCCTGTGTAATTACAGTCCTCAGGAACTTGGTCATCCCGTGCATCACACATCCACTTGTCTCCCCTTCCCCTTGCAGGAGCGTATTGAAGTGCTGTTACAGGAGATGGCTGAGGTGGGGGGGGGGGGGGGTCAGGTTCTCAGAGGCCTTTT
>NDXB01007215.1:0-10600 GCA_002631895.1 Agapornis roseicollis | reverse complement strand
GCTTAGGGGGGGGGGGGGGGAAGTCATGTTCTCAGAGGCCTTTTTTGTTCTCAGTACTATTATTTTTAGAGCTCTGACTTGAGGTTCACTGCCATAGAGGCGACCTTCTCCCCAGCACTCCCTCCTGAGGCAGGGGTGACACAAAAGCCACCATGCTCCCACATTCAAAGCAGATGTGACTCAGCCTGCAGTTTGGGGACTCTTTAATTCAGAGGAGGATGAGTCACAGGAGGGGAAGGCAAGAGGCTCAGCTGGCAGGAATCAGCTGATGGCCTCACAAGTCAGCTCAGCTGGGCTGATTCATTCCCTTGGAGGGTCCACTGCTTCCTACAGCAATCCCACCCACCCATGGGCTATGCAGGTGATCTGAAACATAGAATTATTATCAATTTGACTGTGATGGAGAGTGATAATAATAATAATAATCATAATATTCCTGCTCAATTTAAAGGTCTGAGAAAAATAGCTCTCTATTAATAAAACCCTCATGAGCTTTCTGCACTATAGACACGGGTATTTCCAGGCAGCATCAGGGAAACACAAGTACACTGTGTGCAAGTGCAGAGCCTGCAGCCCGACAGCTCTGATCTGCAATTTTTCACATCAAGCCAGTGAAACAGGATTTGGCCTGATCAGTGCTTAAATAGGAGACATGCATGAGTTGCAATGGCCTGATTACCTTTTGTGTCTCATACTCAGAGGAAACCTTCCTGTGTGCAGTTGCAGACTAGTGTTGTCCCAGCAGGATGCGGAGGGTCCTCCTTGTCCAGCAGCATGGTATGTGAGGGCTTGCAGCAAGTCTCTTCTTCTGTTCTTCAATTCTAAATGTCTTGTTTAGAGGAACAACTTATTTTCTTTATAAGTGTTACAGATGAGGATGGCAGTCAGAAAGTGGGGGAGACCAAGGAAAAAAAAAAAACAAACAGGTTTCCTGCAGTTACTTTATTGAGAGCATAAGGAGGGTTTTTATTTTTGTCCCTGGTGTTGCTGTTGATTTCCAGTTCATTCCACGTGTTTAGTGTACTCATGCCTTAATTTTCCCCACTTTTTCAGCTGGGTACTGTGTTATTCACATCCTCTAAATCATCTCAGATTGCTGCATGCACAGATGATGCAATTCAGAGTCAATAGTCCTCTCTTGAGGAAATTGTTTCTGACAGCTTAGAGACCCTAGCAGACACCTAGGAGGGTGTGCTTTCCTTTAGGCTGGGCCCAGAGAACCTTCCTGTTTGGGAGATGGGATGTGACTCAGAAGGCAACACCTGGATGAGCTGTCCAAAAACTATCACCAGTGAAAAACAAGTTTTGTGTACTAATATAGAGCAAAATTGCCATTAGCTTTATATCAGGTTGGTTATCAAATGGGCTGTTTGGCTGCTGAGGGGAAACAGCTTCAGTCCTGTTCCCATCCTGAACTGAAAACTGATACTTTATGTGGAGGAAGCTCAGAAATGGACTGGAACAACTGTGTAACAGTAATATACATACAACAGGTCCATCATCGTTGTGTAATTTGGTATGCAAAATATTTACTCTATATACCTGCCACGTCTTATAACTCATCAATCATCAGCTCGTAGATACTTAATTAAAAACTATGTTATTTATAGAACAGATGAGGTGCAAAAGGGCACCTCATAAAATCAGGATAAGTCAATTTGACATCTTGATACATGTTGCTATTGGGTTGTATGGATAGTAGATGTACACCAAGCCCAACACTCTTCATAATGGCAATTCTGAGAGATATGTGCCTACATGGAAGCAATGATGATTTGAAGGCTAATTTCTTGCTCTCTCATCTTGACCTACCTTAGCAAAGATATAATTGGAAATGCACATGTGCTGTGGTCCAAAAGTCCTGGGAGTAAGCAGGGGTGAGGGAGCACAAGTTGTGTGGATGGTTTGTAGAGGAGCCCGTTGGTCTTTGACAAGGCAGGATCAGGATGAGACCTTTTGCTCTGAGCCATGATGGGCCTTGGCTCACAGGAGCCAGGTGGAGCATTTCCATTAACTCTACCAAGCTTCAGGTCAGGATCCCTCTTGGCATGTCTCTGCTTTTGTGGCTCACAGGTGAGTGAGTCCTGCTTACAAAGCTGAATTTCCTGCAGCTTTTGAGCAGAAAGGCTGGTGTGCTTGTAGGGATCTTCTTTGTAACATCCTTATGCCTGTGGAAAAGAATGTTTTAGAAGAGATTTTACTAAGGTTTTGACTGAACACTTTGTTGCATCTGCAGAAGACCTTACAAAAGAATATTGCAAGCATAATTGTTGGCTTTTTGAGCAAGGATGAAAGTTTAAAAGACATGGCAGAGAGTGAATAAAAACAAACCAAGAGTGGTCCTGCTGTCAAGTGTCCAGTGTAATAGGAGAGAGGTGAGAGCCCGTGGCAAATGAAGCACATTACTGGCAGACTTCTCTTGTTGGGTCTGTAAATTCTTGCCCAAAGTCCAGAAAAATCAAGGGGCTCCTATTGAGTTCGTTGATCTTGGGATTAGGCAGAATGCAAAATGGGAAGACATGGGTAGTGATAACATAGCTTGAAAAAGTTATGCAAATGATGTTAAGATACACGATATAAAATATTAGCTCTGGCAGAGAAAGACTGCTGAAGTTTCAGTCACAGGGAACAAATATTCAATAAATTAAAAAGTCAGGAGTTGGCTTTAAAACAGGTGCTTTGTAAGCAAATCTTCCCTTCTGTGGTCAGCATGAAATGTGCTACAGGAAGAGATTCAGCTCAGCTATTTTCTTAGCAGGTAGATACTGCCATCATCAAATCCATCTGAAGAAATGCCTCAAGTTTTCTCTTTTGTTGACACTCAGGAACCTGACAGAAGTTCATCAGTTCTTTTTATCTTAATCTTTATTTCCTTCATAGAGGGGATCTTCCCAGAAGGGAGCTGTTACCCATTTCTAACTATAGGAGAATATATGTGTCATTATGGCCAGGTTAGAGCCTGCTCAGTGCCAGCCCAGCACCATCATGACCAAATTGTGTTTTAAAATTAAACCCCATATCTAGTCCGAGATTTGATTTTTTTGAAAGGCTCACTTTTTTTTTATTTTCTTTCTTTTTTCCGCCCCTTCCTTTAAGTGCTGTAAATATGCATGTCTTTGAGGCTTTCAAAGTCTAGAGTGTGTAGCTATTTTCTGTGATTTCAATTACCTGGTAAATCTGCAGTGCTTTTATTCACCACAGCTTTTATTCCCAGAAGGAAGGAGGTCACAGATTACAAGGAAGAACTGGCAAATAGAAGTCAATTTTAGGCAGTGCAGGTAACAATGGCAAGGAGAAATTGATAAAATTGCCACTGAGTAGCCATGTGTAATTTTTTTAAATCACTTCTGAGAAGGAGAGCAGCGTTACCTGGATTCTTCCTCTCCTCCCAGCTTCAGGATTTCCAGAATACTGCACAGCTTCTTTTATTCTCTCAATGTTTAATGAATGTTATCCCTAGACTCCAAACTGAGCATCCAATGGGTGAGCTAAGGGAAGGGTAGGTCTGAAGGGTGCATGTGAGATACACCCTAAAAATATATGAAATCTCCAAAGCTTTTTGGGAATACAAAAATGTTGATCTGGATCTGCATGCGTGTTTTCCACTGTCTCACTTATCCCTTGGATGCTGATACATATGGTCCTGATAGAGTAAACTTCATTCAAATAGTGGGCAAAAATGAGGGACAGAGAATGAGTAAGAATGAATTGGAAATAAGAAAAATAAACTCTGTGTTCATGTTTTTGTTTAATTAGTATATTTCCTAGTGAGTTTAAGCTATGTCTTAAAATCTCTGCTTGCTTTTCCTTAAGTTGAACCTACCTGTTCCCTGTCTGCTGTCTGCAGCTGGCTCCAGCAGCAAAAGCAGCCAGCACTTTCACTGCATCACTATTAGTAAGGTCTAGACCAGACCCCACTCAGTCCCTGGCTGTGACCCTCGTCCCTGTCATTGGTGTAATTCCACCTTGCTTGCAGAGGTATTGATAGTAACTTCAGGTGATCATTCAGTAATAACCATTCCCTTGGGTTTGGGAACACTTGCTTACAAATGACCACGGGGTGTTTGGAGAGAGACTGACAGCTCTGAGTCTGATTGCACAGCCTGCAGTGAAACCTTGTGGGCTTTTACCTTGTTCTTTCCCAAAAGGTCAAGGCAAATGGGGAGAAAGCCAAATCCAGCTTGATCAGATCCTGCTGTTTAACAGTGGAACGACAAATGATGAGCTTGTTCATCACAGCTCTCTAGAGCAAAAGAAATTTATACAGAATTTCTTCTGGAGATATTGGTAAGCTGCTAACCCATCACTCATCCACAGTGCCTCTTTGCAGTTACTTTGGTTTTCTTATTGAGTGCATTAATGAATAAGAGAAATGTCTGTCTTTCTGCAATTGTTTTACTTCCTGTCCCTGTTCAATTCTGTATTTGAAGAATCCCACAGCCTGTCAGTGCTGAGGATCACTTCATGCAGGTAAAAGGGCCTTCCTGGGTAGCAAGGAGCTGAATTCTCTCATATGTAACCACAGGTTTGGGGCAGGAATGCTGGGTGGTGTTTTTCAGGGATGACTTCGAGTGAAAAGACTGTGCCTATTGCCTGGTGGGTGATTGTTTCCTAAAGCTTCTCTGCAAGGGGGGAATAGTGCCTGCCAGCAATCCGGGAGAGCAAAACCCTGATAAATAAAGCACTGCAATTCCTACTAATGGTAGCAGGCTTTATCTGCTGCATCTCTCAGCTGGTGACTGTGACCATCCTGTGGCTTTAGCAAAGTCTACATTGAGTAGACTATGGCATGGGGCTACAGGGGCAACAAATGTAAAGTGCTCGGAACATGGTGGGTTTGTTGTCCTGAAGTTATAAATAATGGTTTGGAGGTGGCTGGAGGGGTGTGGATGCTACCTTACAGCTTTGTGTTCCATTGGAGATGATTGCACATTCCTAAGTTAGAAGCAGTAACTATAAATGCAGAAGGACTGTAAGGCAATAGAAAACAATAAATGTTTATGGAGCAGTGGGAGGCAAGGTAATGTGCTTGCAGATGGACAAGTATTAGTGATCTGTAAGTGCTAGAAAGCTATGCAGGACTGGCAGATGGTAGAAGGCATTTTCCAAATCACTTTGCTGCCCTAATTGCTCCCTTTTCAGTCCATTGGACTCTTGTCAGAAACACTTTTTGGGCATAGAGTTATCATCCTGAAATAATAATATGAATACATATGAATGCATGAATACATCTAATAATAATAGATTTTTCTCAAAGTAGTCAATGGGCCGTTAAGATGGACTATTTCACTTCCTCACCCTTCCCATAGAGTTGCAGTAGATGTGTTTTCCTTTCCATGCTGGTTTTCCTCACTTCTGGTGCAATTATTTCTTTTCTTTATTTTTCTGTTACCATTTAACACTATAAAAAGACCTGACTGGTGTCAGTGCAGAGTATTTCAGCCCCTATAAATCCGGCCAGCCCCTGACAAAGCTCTGGTAACGCCTGGGAGGACCAGCCTCCACCAGCCTCTTGCCTGCTCTGTACACAGAACTGTAGTACATGCTTGTAATACTATGTAGTGCTGTGAGAAGACTGGTTCAGTGGTTGGTAATATAACTCTGAGTTTCTGTTAGGGGAACAAAGAACTGTACAGAACTTAAAATAGGTAAAGGAGGAGAGAATGAACCATTTTCTCATAGGTAATACATCAGCATGGGGTCAGAAATTGTTACTCATGTCTCTCTCAGGCCAGACTGCTGCTCCATAATGTCTGTTTTCTTTTTCTTTTTCATTTTTTTATCCTTGAGTTTGAAAAGAACTGGGTGTGGATTAGTTTCTTATTTTAATGCTGAAGTTGCAGCACACACTTTGTAATCCTGTAGTGGTGTCTGGGAGTGAGGGATTGAGCTGCTGCTATATGTGCCTCAGCCATGGAGCAGCCTTCGCTTGCAGAGTGGAGAGCATGGGGGAAACAGAACACCAGCTTTGGTAAATTGGGATATTCAGACCCTTGTTATACCAAACTACCAAGACCATTTCCCTGCCTCTGCTTTCTGTACTCTGGTCAAATTATGATGGGACCATGATCCTGTCTCTGCAGCAAGCTCATGCCAATGGACTTCTCTGCCTGGTAAAGGAGGGTGTGTGATTTCAATTTCATACCATTCTAAACTCAGTAGAAATGCAAACTGTAGATTACAGGATAGTGGTTTTTCTTCTCCATTTCTCCAATTAATTTTACAGCCTTTCCTTGAGTATGTAAGTGCTTTCTGCTTCTCTTTCCCTGAATGTGAAACACAGATAGTACAATACTGCCTATATTGAACAAACAATAGAAGATATTTGATGTTTTTAAGTACTATGAGCAATAGGCAAAAGAAGCAGCCTTCAGAGTTTCTGAGGTTTTGAGACCTCCTTTAGCATATTGCTTGGCCTGGAGAAGAGAAGAACTAGACAGGTAAGATGAGCACTATAGGACCAGTACTAGAGGTTATGGTGCAAAATGCAGGTCAGGGTCCATGTTTAACACTCCCCTTGGCTTTGATGTGAGATCTCTGGAGGGAGCAGTCACTGCAACAAGCAGCAAATACTTAGAAATAATTTACTTAATTTAAAGGTGCTCTCTTGAACAGGACTGTGGTGCCCTGCAGGGAGCGTGACTTCTGAGCCATCAGCTTCTTCCTGGTGGTGAGCCTGACAGCTTTGGCTGTCCTTCTCATCTCCTCAGCACAGGTTCTCTCTGTTCTGACTCAAATATAAATTTCCATTGCAGCATAAGGAATGCAAAACCATATTAAGGAAATTGAATATGGAGTTAGTCATTCCTTAGGCCAGAGCCATGCCTAGTGAGGAGAAGACTGCAAGCAGAGCAAGGCACCATGCCATGCTTTCTGTGTAGTGCCAAGGCAGCTAAAGCCCAGATATCCCTCACTGCTGCACAGGGGCAGCAATATGTTCAATACTGAACATACTGAATAGGATGGATTATTTCACAGCATGTTTTGTCAGTAGTGTTGGTTTATCCTGCTCTTAATGCTTCCTCTCAGTCTTAGCCATGAGGGATTAAGTGAAGAAATACAGTAACCTGGTGGATTGTAAAGGAATTAATCAGGTTTTCCTATCACCTGCATCTAGAAAGTATTATAACTGGAAAACTTTGCAAGTTCAAACTTTGAAGATTAACCCAAACAGTGTAATATTTTCCTTAACTGAGAAGCACTGGCTCACTTTTTTACATTTGGGTTCACTGATAGTTTCCCTGATTAAGGACTGTGCAAACTTAGCAACAAGTGTTGACCCAAATTGGACTTTGAGGCTACCTTTGTACTCATGTTCAAGGCATCTGGAGTCACATTGCCTGGTGCAGTACCATTCAGTTATTAGAACCATGAACCATCATAAAACATGGGATGCTTTTGATCCGTGCCAGGCAGCACTCCCTGGGCATGGTGCAGAAGCTGGTATGGTCAACCCTTCCTGTAGGCAATTTGCACACAACCTTTTTGTTCTTCAGTTTGAGAGAGCTAAGCATTATGGACATGGGTCATTCTGTGCCAGCTGGCCAATATTGGAGAGAATGGTCCTAAGCGTATTTCAGTTATTAGCAGAGAGGTAGCCTGATTGAATTGATGGTTTGTTTTCTGGGCACTGAGAATTCTTTTAAGATTTGGTCATTTAGAGGCAATGAATCTTTGTCTCAATAAAGTCTTCTGGTTTTGACCCCAAGTAAATTAGTTCAGATGACTCAAAAAGCCAAACAGAAAAGGCCCAGAGGGCCTCATACAAACCGTAAGTTTTGTATGGAGGGTTATGAAGGCAGCCTCTTTATTGTCCTCTTTTTATGGGTGTTCCAGGGAATAAATTGGGCAAATACCACCTGAATAAAGAAAACATTTTTGTCAACAGAAAATCCGCCGTCTTGAAAGGGCAACCCTGCTAACAAATTTGATGAGGATATGTTCTGCCTTGGGGGAACACTGCTGAGCATTAAGTACACTGCTTAAACATGATTACTTTGTGCAATTCTAATCACTTCTGAGTGTTAATGTATGTGAATTAGGAATAGGATAAAAATGATTCTTGGGAGTGAAATGTGTTCTTTCTGATGAAGCATAAATTTAGTTGTCTGTCAGTAAAGGTGCAGTTGAACTGTTGTTTATAGGGGTGTCTGTCAGAACTGGGACATTGATGGTCTGAGTCCAGACTTAAAAAAAAGAAAAGAAAATACTGTCAATATGTTCAGAACCACTGTGTAAAGTTTTGCTTGCTGACAGTGAGGTTGCTTGCTGACAGATAACACCAAGTTTACTGAGGTTTCCTATCCACTGTTGCTTAACTTATAATTCACACCTCATTCCAGGTAGGGAGTAGTCTCCATCTTTAGGAAGCTGAGAAACCGCATGATTTGAAAATGGTTTTAAATAAGGCAGCTGCTGTGCAGGCAGTCAAGAGGAAAGCAAAAAGGCACACAAAACATGGACGTGAAAAGCAGCGTAACAGGAGTAGAGTGGCCATGCCTAAGCTCAAGTGAAATGCTAAGGCAGGGTGAAAAACCACTCTGTTTTAACCCCCAGCCTCTGACCATCATAAATGAGTCAGGCATTTTTTCAAAGATACTGTATGTCATCACTGCATTTTCCAGAACAAGAACATCTGTAGGGAAGCGTCAAAGCTAGTAACCATCTTTCTAAAAGATGCCTGTTTCATTTCATTCAAAATGACCTTTACACTGTTCTCGTCATAGCCTATCTGGTAAAAGTTAATCAATTAAGGACTGAGTCACTAGGCACTTATGTTTGGGTTCCTGAATCATTCCATGAGTCATGTCTAATCCAAGATATTTCTGTGGGAATCTCTGGAATTCACACCAGTGTGGGGCAGATGTTTACGCCGGTGAGATACACTGTTCTCAAAAGTTCCTCCATCTCTCATTGGCTGTGAAGGACTTGGATGAGGTCTTAGACTAGACAGGAGCCTTTTTTGTTGTGTTATGACATGAAGCCACCCTGAAGCTGGTGGACTTTTCAGTGTTAGGTTTCTGGTTGGACTCAGTCACCTTAAAGATCCAACCTAAATGATTATAAGATTCTACATCTGCCTTTTGGCCAAGCAGATGAAGACAATGACAGAGCTGGGAGTGCTGCTTGGGGCGAACTGTATTAAAGACCAAAGACCACCTATGCAGTGGTAATGTACTTCTGGAATACCACCAGACCACAGGCACCTCCTCTTCCAAATATTCTGACAATGGTACATTTTATGGCCACTGTTCTCAGTAGGCTCTCAGTTGAACATACCCATGACCTACTACAGCTCTGTTAATTCCCACTTCTGTAGTTGTGCCGTGACTCAGCATGCAATGATTAGGTGTAGCCTGGCAGGAACATGTGCCAGTGGCATTAGTGCATGCTGCTCAGCTATTGTAGGTAATGGGTAGTTTTCACAATGGGGTTTGCAATTTTATACTCAAATTTAACGTCTAGAAAATAAGTAGCTTGCAGTTTTAATCCAAGTATCTATCTACAAGCAGGTAAGGTTTGTGTAGGAAAGATTGGTAAGGTTGACACTTCAGGTAGAATTTTTACAAACAAGTAGAAGAGGTTCAGAGTTCAGGGGTTAATTAGTGCCCTGGTGGGGTTCCTGCCTCTGTGGCCAGATCACTGCTTCATGGGCACATATGTTTCCTTCTGCACTAAGTCAGCTAGTTAATTTACCATTCAAAGGAAAGAGCAAGTGCTTCTTGTGGGTCTGAGTGGGTCTGTGAGCATTCTGTGCTCAAAGTCTGTAGGAAGGTGTGTTCCTACTTTTGTGATAACTACAGGTTGGACTTACTGGGAACTAGACTTGTACGATGCTGCTGTAGAATCATACAATCATAGAATAGTTAGGGTTGGAAAGGACCTTAAGATCATCAAGTTCCAACCCCCTGCCATAAGCACGGACACCTCACCCTAGACCATGTCACACAAGGTTCTGTCCAACCTGGCCTTGAACACCCTCAGGGATGAAGGACTCAACTTCTCTGGGCAACCCATCCCAGCATCTCACCACCCTAACAGGAAAGAATTTCTTCCTTATATCCAATCTAAACCTCTCCTGTTTAAGTTTGAACCCATTACCCCTTGTCCTGTCACTGCAGTCCCTAATGAAGAGCCCCTCCCCAGCATCCCTATAGGCCCCCTTCAGATACAAGAAGGCTGCTATGAGGTCTCCACGCAGCCTTCTCTTCCCCAGGCTGAACAGACCCAACTTTCCCAGCCTGTCTTCATACAGGAGATACTCCAGTCCCCTGATCATCCTCATGGCCCTCCTCTGGACTTGTTCCAACAGCTCCATGTCCTTTTTATGTTGAGGACACCAGAACTGAACACAATACTCCAGGTGAGGTCTCACAAGAGTAGAGTAGAGGGGCAGGATCACCTCCCTCGACCTGCTGGTCACGCTTCTTTTGATACAGCCCAGGATACGATTGGCTTTCTGGGCTGCAAGCGCACACTGCAGTCGGCTCATGTTCATGTTCTCATTAACCACCACCCCCAAGTCCTTCTCTGCAGAGCTGCTCTGAATCCCCTCTTTGCCCAACCTGTAGCTGTGCCTGGGATTGCTCTGACCCAGGTG
>NDXB01007213.1:0-20598 GCA_002631895.1 Agapornis roseicollis | reverse complement strand
TGTTCAAGGCCAGGTTGGATGAAGCCCTGGGTGCCCTGGTTCAGTGTGAGGTGTCCCTGCCCATGGCAGGGGTTGGCACTGGGTGTTCTTCAGGTCCTTTCCAACCCGAGCTCATCTATGGTTCTATAAGAGCCTCTCCTGGCCTTGTGTTGCAGAGGGCACAGAGGAGTACCTTGTGCTGCGGGAGGAGGCGCTGGCCCGGCTGGAGGAGCTCAGGCACCACAAGGAGCAGCTGCTGAGCTCGGAGCCCCTGCGGGCGCGCCTGGAGCGGCAGCGCTGCCTGTTCGAGCCATCCCCTGCCGCCACCCGCTTCGAGCTGCCCCCCGACTTCTACAGCCTCAGCGCGGAGGAGCTGCGGCGCGAGCAGCGGCTCCGGTGGGATCCTGCTGCAGGGGAGGCCGGNCCCCTGCCGCCACCCGCTTCGAGCTGCCCCCCGACTTCTACAGCCTCAGCGCGGAGGAGCTGCGGCGCGAGCAGCGGCTCCGGTGGGATCCTGCTGCAGGGGAGGCCGGGGCTCAGGGGAGGCCGGGGCTCAGGGGGAGGCCGGGGCTCAGGGGAGGCCGGGGCTCAGGGGGAGGCCGGGGCTCAGGGGAGGCCGGGGCTCGGGGGAGGCCGGGGCTCAGGGGGAGGCCAGGGCTTGGGGGAGACCGGGGCCACTGGCTCCCGCGCCCTCCTCACCTTGCCTTTCCCTAAAGGACAGAAGCAGTGGAGAAGGCCTCAATGCTGAGGACAAAAGCCATGCGAGAGAAGGAAGAGCAGAGGGAAATGCGGAAGTACAACTACACCCTGCTGCGGGTCCGCTTTCCCGATGGGTATCTCCTCCAAGGTAAAAGCCTTCTTAGCCTTTAGAAGCTTCTTGCAGGCAGCTTGCCTGTTAAGCAGGCTGGAGGTGCGCTGAGCAAAGCACAGGCGATAAAGAGCGCAGAGTGGGGTAAGGCTTCTCTCACTCCTCATCTCCAAGCCCTTTGCCTGGCCAGGCTGGAGTGGAAAGGGAAGAATCCCAAGGCTCTGTTAATTAAATCCTGCTCTTCCCAGGCTGCCGGGAGCAAGCTGGCCTCGTTAGATGAGGTTGTTACAGCAGCCAGCATGAGGCTGCCTGTGCTATACAACGGGATGAAATCTGCTTCAGATCTTGCAGCCGGACTCTGGGAAGCATTTCAGGCTTTCCCAGCTCTTTGTTAGAGGCTGGCAGGGGCTTGGGACAAATTAAGGCAGATTTTGGCTTTGGGGATTCTGCTCTTCTACTTCACAGTCAAATTGGGCTGTTTCTGTGGCACTGAAGTGGTTCGTGAAGTGAGGATGAGTGCAGGAGCTGCATGGAACCTACCACAAAAGGTTAGAATGGGGAATGCTGGACTCTCTCTCAATATCTCCCCTTGTTTGCTCATGGCAGGGATGTTTTATGCACGAGAACCAGTCTCTGCGCTCTACGCCTTTGTGAGAGAAGCACTCCGAGATGACTGGCTGCCCTTTGAGCTCCTGGGACCTGGAGGTCTCAAACTCACAGATGAGAACTTGGCTTTCAATGAATGTGGGCTGGTGAGTGAGAAAGAGCTGGTGTCTTCCAAGGGCTCCTCAGGTTCTCAGAGTCACCCCCTGCTCATAACATGGAGAGAGGTCTGTGTGCTGCTTCCAGTGCCCCGAGTGCTGCTCTGGCCCCTTCCCTTTAAGCACTGGTTGAAGGCTTCTGGCTCAAGGCTGAGGTCTGGAAGTACCCGACAGGATGGTGCAGTGAGGTGGGGTCAGTGCCTTCTCCCAAGGAACAAGAGGAACCGGCCTCAAGCTGTACCAGGGCAGGTTTAGATGGAGAGGAGGAACAGTTCCTTCCCCAGAGGGTGCTCAGGCATTGCAACAGGCTGCCCAGGGCAGGGCTGCAGGCACCGGCCCTGCAAGTGCTCCCACACCGTGGAGCCGAGGCCTCAGTGCCATGGGGCAGGGGTGGCTTTGGCAGTGCTGGGGAGCAGTTGGACTTGATGCTCTTCTTTTCCAACCTGGGTGACTACGAACTGCAGTGACCTGCCTCCATGGCAAACACAGGCTGGGCTGGGGGCAGCAGCTCCAGCACAAGCCCAAATCAGCATCCCCTAGAAAGAGCTCCTCCCAGCACCCCAAGGCATGCACGTACCCCTGGTTCTGAGGTCCCAGCATCACCCTGCGCCAGCTCAGTGCCTTTCTGTGCAGGTACCCTCAGCCCTGCTGACCCTGGCCTGGGATGCAGCGGTCATGGCAGACATCCAGGCGGTGGCAGAGGAGCAGCCACGAAGCCCCCTGAAACCAGAGCTTCTCGCCAGCGTGCAGACACTGTCATGAAATAAAGCAGCGGAGGCAGGGCTGGGGCTTTTGGACTCTTCCCTCCTTTACCCAAGCGGACTGAGCTCAGCCATGGCTTGGGGTTAAGCTCTGCAGAGCGGGAGCCTTGGCTTGGCCGTGTCACACCAACCTCATGGTCCCCTCCACGCACTGAGTCCTGCCCAGCAGAGCTCTTCTGGGGCTGCTCTGAAGGGCTTTAAGAACCACGTTTAGCAGGGACTGCTCGAGGTGTTTCCAGACCCAAGCTGAAGCATCTCTCTCCTCCCTGGGAGAGGGGGACTCAGTGCTACTGCTAGGCTGGATTCCCACTCGAGTGAGCCTGGATCTAGGGCTGGGCTTTTGTTTCTCTGTGCACTGGAACTCCTATTGGAGAGAACATATGGAGATGAAGTGATGCATAGTCCAGTCAGTGGAATGGTTAAAGGCTCAGTTCTGCTCAAAGTTGTTGGTATTGCATTGCTCCATAGGTTTGAAATGCAAGGGCTGGCACTGGTCTTCCTGCTGTTGCTGTGGCATCACCCACCTCTTCACTCCATGCACCCACAGCCAGCCCAAGGGACCGACAACACCTGCTTAGTGAGGGATGATTCCTCAGACTGCAGCCAGGGGTTTAGGGAACTAATCCATCACCTCACAGGCCATAGGAGGTCAGAATTCCCAGCAAGTCTAATGCTAGTGCAGTCTTTTATATGGCAGTCGTGATGGCTTTGTACTCGACAGCCTCTGCTGCAGCCGTGGGTACAGGAGACCAGCAATCAGCCCTGATCAACAATCAACACCAGCCAAAACTGAGGGGACACAAGGTGTGGTTTCTTCTCTTTCCCCAAGGTAAAACCCTGCTGCTGTTCTCTGGAGCAAGGAAGACCACAAACAGGAGGCTGGAGATAGCGTAAATTCACATATAATTGTACATCATTTATACCCAAGGCCATGCTATACAACATTATGAACAGTCATTCCCCCAGTGGCATCACAATAAGCTTATTCCAGAAGCCCTGTGCTAGGTTTAGAGATAATTTAGATACCTTCCATTACAAAGAAGTATCAAAATGTCAATAATGCTTTATTAAGGACAGAGTAAGATGCAGGATTTTCTTTGTTTAACCTAAAAACTAGGACTAAAAATGTAAGCTTCCATCGGGGCTGAAGCAGAACAAAGTGCTGTCTTCTCTTTACAAGAAATATGGAACACTTTCAAGTATCTCCTTCAAAGATACGCCGGGTTTAAGGTTCTCTAGCTCATTCTACATACATCCAGAAGTTAGTAGGTGGTTAAGGCTCAAACTGTATTAGATGGGCTGAGCATGCTGGTGTCCTGGGGAGCAGCTCCTGCACCGCTCGAGTCCAAAGCTGCCACTGTAGAATCTGCAAAGGAGAAGATGGGTTGGTTTGGGGTGGTTTGGTTGGGGGGTTTTAACTACCCTGCTGAATGGAGTAGGATAGGACTGCTCGCTGCTTGCTGTCTTCCCTTGCGGGTCTCCTTTTCAATGCTATTTAAAACCTGGGTTTAATATTGGGTTAACACCAATCCGGAATAAAACCACTTCAACCATGAAAAGAGATCTTCCTTGTCTTTGCAGTGCTTTAGACCCAGGCAGAGGCAAACAAAGGCAGTTGCCTGTGTGTCAACAAAGCCTGAGGCAGGGAAGCTGCTGCACAGCAGCCCCATCCTCAGGACAAGGCTTTCGTCTCCCTCCAGCCTTGTAACAAGCAAAAAGCAGCTTAAGATTAAATGGAAAGCTTCTTGTCAAGCAGTTCCATTGTCTGCTGGGGAAGGAGAGGAGGAACGCGGCACCTAGAATGGGTCATTCAGCTTTAGGATGCAGGGCTTCAGGAATATGCACAAGCTCAAGGAGCTGCCCTCCACAAAACCTCACTTAATTCAGGTGGTGGCAGTGGCATTGTGAAAGCTCCATTGTAAGGAGGGTTTGAAAGTGGTTTAGAGGAGCTGAATGCACATCATGTGCTTGGCATTAAGTTATTGATGTGTATGAGCAAGTATTTATAGTTAAAACCTGGCTGAGATGAAAGGAGCTGCTCCACATCCTCATCCCACCACGGCTGAAGCCGGAGCCTGAAGCTGTAAGCGTTGGAGCTTTGAAGGGATAACTGGGACACAAAAACAAGCAACTGCTTCGATTCTAGAGCAGAGCTGCACAGCAGTGACCAGAGCCCTCACCTGTCAGCCCAGAGCCTACCCACTGCCCTAGAATGGATTGGGTTGAAAGGGACCTTAAAGCTCCTCCAGCTCCAGCCCCTGCACGGGCAGGGACCCCTTCCACTGGAGCAGCTTGCTCCAAGCCCCTGTGTCCAACCTGGCCTTGAGCACTGCCAGGGATGGGGCAGCCACAGCTTCTCTGGGCCATCACCCTGGGCCAGCGCCTCAGCACCCTCACAGGGAACAGCTTCTGCCTCAGAGCTCAGCTCAGGATCCCCTCTTTGGGCAGGTTCAAGCCATTCCCCTTGGCCTGGCCCTACAGGCTCTTGTCCCAAGCCCCTCTCCAGGTTCCCTGCAGCCCCTTTAGGCTCTGGAGCTGCTCTCAGGTCTCCCCTGCAGGAGCCTTCTCTCCTGAAGCCTGAACCCTGAGCCCCAGCCCTTTCAGACAACTCAGCCTGCACCTATGGCTTCAAGAAGGCAGCAAGGGGGAGTTATGTCCTGGCAGGGCTCTGGCCTGTGCATATGCCAGAGCACTGCCCTGTTCAGCAGCATTCACCAACAGTTCCTGGATCTGCTGAGCCTGACCCCAATATTCCCATTTCTTACCAGAAAAGAAGCAGAAACCAAAGGTAACACTGGCAGCCAAATGCTATTTGCACTGTTTAATCAAGGGGAGGGAGGAGGGAAGAGGTAAGAGCACATTAAAGACTCTAAATAGCAAAGCAGCATCTAGAATAAAACACGAGAAGCACAGAAGTACCTAGAATAAAAACACCCAGAGAGGAGAGCACGAGGCTGGTGAGAAAGGGGCACAAGAACTCAAGAGATTCAGCCCCATGCCCCGTCCTCTCCCTCGTGGCAGAGCCAAGCAGCTGCTATCGCTTTCCTTCCCCACCTTTGCCTGGCTGTATATCCACAATAATGCAGTCATCCTCCTCCTCATCTTCCTCAGTGTCTGCCTGAAATCCATCCATCTCTGCAGCTTCAGCCTGGAGGGAAACAGAGGAGCCTGTAACAGCAAGCTGAGGGTGCTGGGGCAGCGCTGCTGAGGCAGCAGTGGGTGCTCCCCATCACTGGGGCTCCCAGCACCCTCTCACCAGCTGGGAGGGAAGAGAAAGCAGCAAGTCCTGGCTCCAACAGGCCGGGATCTGGGCTGAAAGGGCTCATGTGCAGTGGCTCGGGGAGCAGGAAGCACGGCAAGCTCCTGCTCCAGGAGGTTTCACTCTTGCACAACGCGCTCGACAGCCTCCACAGCAAAATACAGCTCAAACCCGGGCTGAACCTCGCTGGGTTCTGTTGTTTTGGAAGGGGAATCTGGGATCTGGTCCCCACCACCCCCTCCAAGCTGTTCCAAGAGGAGAAACTTCAGATTTGCATCTCCCATTAAAGCCACAGCTCTCAGATGAAGCTGCTCCCCCTCCACACGTGTGCAGGTACTGCCCCGCTTCCCGACCCAGGCCTCCTCTCCCCACAGCTTGTGCAAAAGCACCTTTACCTACATGAGAACACCGCGTGCTGGGGAGAACCTGGCAGCCTGGACTCCCTCCCGTTCCTGCCGTCCTCCCGCTCCACGCATGCTCAGCAGGAAGGATGGGATCGAGGACCTCCCTTTAGAGGCCCTAAGGCATGAAAGGCTTTGGGGCCTCTGCACCCCACAGGCACGGGGACTTTGGGGAGCTGGCGATGGGATTCTACCAAAAGCCTCTCTTTAGCTCCTCCTGCCCAAGCACTCGCTCCTCAGCAGTGGGTGCCAAGCAGGGATTTTTATCTCTGCCTTTATTTAGTGGCTGAGGAAAAAACCCAAGCAGATGGAGTTCGGGGGCTGAACAGCCTCGCGCAAGCCTCTGATCCCCATCGCTGCTCGCATGCAAAGCTGCTTCAGAACGCAAGCCAAGAATAAAGTGGGAAGGAAAAGCATCAAAAGCCTAGTCTGTGGCTTCTTTCCTAACCCCCTTGTCCACAGAGGATGAGGGATAAACCCCCCCGGCAGTTCAAGCCCTGCCCTACCCATAGGTTTGGAAGCAGATGGTTGGTAACACCAAACTTCAGGACCTATATATAAGACCCTCATGTCTTAAATACACACTGAAGCATCACCCAACACATACTTTTGAGTCATCGTTTGGGGTGACTAAGCTGTTCATAGTACCTGTGGTTACCCTGAAAAGCAGAAGCCAACAACAGGAAGACCACAACAAAGCTTAGAGCTGGAGTGGCAACTCCTTCAAATCCATCTCATTTTGTTCCTATGAATGAGGATGTTTTTAAAGCAGCTCTTGAAATTCAGCTTTGTGGATGACAGGATAAGCTGGAGACTTTGCAGACTTATTATAGGTTGAGTTGCAGCACTTAGGAACCACATTGAATCAGTGCACATGCAACTGATGTAAGCCCCCAGCTCGGGCTATGCATCTGGCAGCCATACACACACATAAAAACCTGCATACAAATCACACACAGCTGTAAAACCAAGGCCAAGCAGAAACTATTCACAGCTTGGATGCAAATCACTGCCAAATAGCAGAGAATGGAAGGACGGCAGGAAAGCGACATTCTTCAATGGAACACGTAGGCCAAGCTGGAGGGGCACAAAAGAAACCCATCTCTTCGGTCACATCACTTCACTCCTTTCCCCACAGAAAACAGGGGGGTTGTGCGAAGGAAAAGCGTCTGTAGCTTTATATTTGGACTCCGCTTATCTGGCCAGGGACACGGCTCCATCCCTGCTGCCCTGGGGAAGGACTCACCTGCTCGGCATCCCGAGGCCTCTTCATGAACCTGGTGATGGACATGCTGCCCGTGGGCTTCCTCTTGAGTGCCACGGGGGTGGGCTGCAGCACAGCCAGGCCGGCCCAGCTGCCCCCCTCCTCCTTCCCCGAGGAGGGCACCTGGGTGATGTAGTTCCACTGGCACGGGACGGGGAGATGCTCCTGCTCGAAGCTCCTGAGCACCTCGGAGTGGACGTACCAGCACATGCGGTACTCAGGCCGCTTCTCGTACACAGAGTTCTCTGAGATGATTCTCTTTAGCCTGGCTTTGGAAGGGACCCCGCTGTCCTCCCCGACGGGGGTCTGCGGGCGGGAGGCCACGGGGCTGGCGGGGCTGGGGTCGCTGCAGTCGGCGGCCGCCGTCACGTCACTGAACATTCCCTGGCGGCAGCACTCCTGGAATTCCTGGATGATCACTTTGCTCCCGTTCACGTTGCCGTGCAGCAGTGGCAGGAGGTGGCCAAGGACTGCAGAGAAGGAAGGAGGCACAAAGGTTGGGTTGGGGGGGGATAAGGAACTCTTGAAGGGTTGGAAAAAGCCATCAGGACATGCTCCAGGAGGAGGACAAAGAGGCTGAGGTTAATTTTAGATCTAGGATTGTAACGGGAGCTAAATTGGATGGAGAAAAGGCACCCTCGGGTGAAAGCTCTGACCCCTGTTCCAGCCTTTATGTTCATTATCCACAGCCTTGTGTTACTCAGTACCAAAACCTGTCACACAACCAAAACCCTCTCCCCGCTTAGTAATAACCAGGTCAATGGGCCCGAGCACTTTGAGTCCCAAATCTGCATCTACTGAAGTGCTGCTGCCTTCATTATCCAGAACAGTTTTGGGAGAGTGCAACCAAGGCCATACCAGCTGCAATGCTGGGAAACTCGTTTCCAAGCCCTCTCAGAGATTCCTTGGCTTTCAGACTCATCAGAAATAGGCTGTTCTCAACTTGACACTCAACAGAAAAAGCTGTGCTCTCCCAGACAGAGTGCAGCAGCGCACAAACACAGGTATTTAGCTCTTCAGGCCTTACTTTGCTGATCTTTTGCTCTTTTCTTGCTACATTTCTGGACCTGCTGTTCTTCCTCTGCAAGGGGTGAATCCAGGACGCAGGCTGTGAACTGCTGCAGAACCTTCAGGTCTGCATTTGTGCTGCTGTCGTGCTCTGCTCCTTCCCAGACGCAGCCAATTTTCACAGGCTGCAGCACATGGAACCTCTTTGCCTTGGCCATCAGCTCATCCCACTCCTTTGCTTTCAGCTTCTGACGAAACTTCTGATTCTCTGGATCACACTCCTAAAGCCACAGGGGAGAGAGAGCTTCAGAGATGGGCCAGGAACAACCAAAAGCTGTTTTCAACCCAGCTTTTCCCTGTGCATCCTGAGCTGCAGAAGTTGCTCCTGGACCATAGAGACCCAGTTACATCACTGCCAAGATTCACTGAGAACAGATGGAAATCCAGTGACACCCACAGTTCACTTACTTCTGTCACTCCTTCATCTTCAGATAGGTACCCATGGGGTACAAAAAATCCATCATCATCGTCTTCATCCTCTCCCTCCTCTTCATCATCCTAAAAGCAAACTCTGCCTGTTAGGAAGCACACTGGCAAGTGTGACTGGTTCAGAAAGCTGTTTTCCAGCAGGCAGAATCCTTACCCCTTCACTATGGGAGAGACTTTCTCCAGGTTCCTCCTCTTCCCATTCTTCATCACTATCTACTTCATAGTCCAGTAGTTTCTAGAACAAATGCCAACATGCCATTTGTGTAATGAACTTGAGAGCACGAGGCCAGACCCCAGTCAGGGGTTGACAACTCAGTAGCAAAAGGGAACATGGAAGTGAATTAGGAATCCCAGAGAACAAGTGAACTTGGCTAAATACATCTTAAGTTCAAGAGCAGGAAGAAGGAAAGAATCCAACAAGCCTGCGAGGTGCTTACACTGTCCTTTGACCAGGGATTCCGAGGATGGATCATAGTGGTCTTCTTGTTCCAGGTGCCCCAGTATGCAGGGCGGTGATTCTCACAGAACTGCAGGAGTTTCATCCTCCCAAATTTCCCCCTTTCAGGAACAGCGTCTGTTTTGCAGTTATCCACTACCACCACATCACTGTCAGAACAAGAGAGCAGCTTCAGTCTTTGCACAACGCTTCCCTGCTGCTCCCGAAAACAGCCTAGAGGCAGCTTTTCCTTTTGGAAACAATCAAGGAGGGACACCATGAAAGGCCAGCAGCTGCTTGAAGCACAAGAATTCCTGCAGGAAAGGGTTTGAGAGCACTGCCTGGAATGAAGGAAATCCCCATCATAACCTACTGCTCCCTAGGGAAGCAATTCTCATCCGAGTATTCAAAGCAAAGCTCCCTCTTCCCATCACCTCCAATATTAGTCTAAGACAAAGTCAAACCCATGCTGCAGTTCATTCCATGCAAGTGAAGCCCCAGACTAACCTGTTCACTGTGTCAGTGCTGCTCTTGATGAAAGTAGGTCCAGTTTTACGTGGTTTACGACACTTTAGGTCCCTCAAGAAGGAAACTTCGCTGTTCTGTGCATGCAGGAGCCTATCCAGCTGCTCCAAGAAGTCTGGCTCCAGGGCGGTACGACAAAGGGGAGCTAAGACCATGTTCTCCTTGATTTCAAAAGGAGCAAACTTTCCACAAGAGCCAGCAAGAATCTGCAATGTCAAGTGAGGATTGGCAAGGTCTCAACACCCAGGAAACCATGGCACCAACACAGTCACCATCCGCAACAGACCTGAACACCAGGCCTGAAGGAAGAGTTGGGTTAAGCCCTTCCCATGTGAGACTCCAAGAGATCTTTCCAAGGGACTCTCGGTCTTTAGAGCCAGTGCAGGAGGAGGCAGAAGTGAGGTTTCTCCTCAAGCAACTGCAAACTGGTCACAGGCTTCTTTTAAAGCCCTTTACACTTCTGAGATTGGGAAGTGAGAAAAAGAACCCATGCTTTGTCCACCTCAGCAGCTCGAAGGGACAGATGAGAAGGAAATCTGTACTTGTTAGAAGACCACTACTGAAGGACAGGAATAGCAATACCTCACCTTCGGGGCTTGGGGAGTCTTTGGTTTCTGGAAGAACCTCGTGATTTCAGCTTTCTGGGCATTGATACGCTGCAATCAAAGGGCACATTGTGAATACAGAGGTAGGCCAAGGTTTCTAATTGCAGGACAGCTCATGCATGACTCAACTTCAAACCCACTGAGGGGTAAAGCAAACTTTCAGCCATTTACCAGCTCCTGTGACTCAACACAAACCCCACTTAGCCTCCCTAAGAATGCTCTGGGAATGCCAATGTCATTGCTAAGGCAAAGGATTGAGTTCACCCAGGGCCATTGGAAAAACAAATGTACTTTAAGGGGTAAAAGCAAAGACACCACCACACAGAGAAGTCACAGCCAAGGAACCTGCAGGACAGAACTGGTGGAGCAGCCCCACCACAGCAGCCTGGCCCAGCTGCACCCAGGGCAGGGTGCCAGGGAGCCCAGGAACATCGCTTCCCCAGAGCAGGGTTTAGAGACAAGCTAGAGCAGGCATTTACCTTTTCCTCCTCTCTCAAACGTTTCTCCTCTTCTTTCTTCCTCTTCTCCTCGAGTTTTGCCCTTTAACACAAAGTTCATTTGAATTGGCAAGAACCAGCAAGTGTTTATTTGCATCGGGGAAGAGGGGAGAAGCCCCAGACCTTGCCTAAGACCCCATCATGCAAGGCAAGAAGAAAAGCTGTTAATTCAGCCAAGGAGCAGACTTGGTTAAGTGTACAGAAGACTCTCGATTCCTTCTAGAGCAAATATTGCCCTGGTTCAGCCACAGAGCAGCTTCCTCAGTCCCAGGGAAGAGTATTTAGGATATTACCAAGTTACAAGCAACTTCCTCACCAGCCTGGGCACCCGTGCCAGCAAACTGCAAAGTACAAGCAAGACTGGTCATGAAGGGAAAACTCAGTGGAGCATAACAGCACTTTTCAGCCATTTCAGAGCAGAAGCCCAGGTCACCCTGCAAGCAGAAAGCACTGCTGAGACCAGGCTCTGGCGCACGCAGCCTTTCAGACCTTTAAAACCTACCCTGGAACAGAGGCACGGGCTGTTTGACCAGTACAGCCCCCAGGAGGGGGGTAAGGTGGGCATGGTGAGGTCCTCACACCATGACACATTATTCCCCAGGGCATGCAGGAACCAAGGCACTTACTCTAAAGCTTCCTGCCTCTCCTTGCGTTTCTCCTCCTTCACTCTCAGCTTCTCGGCTTTTTCCTTTTCCTCTTTCTCTTTCTTTTCCCTCCTTTCTTTCTCTTTCAGCTCTTTCTCCTCCTCTTTCTTCTTCTTGGCCTCCTCCTTGGCTCGCTCTTTCGCAGCTTTCGCTTCTTCTTTCAGCCTTCCCTTCTCCTCCCTTTCTGCTTGCAACTTCTGCAGCTTGTCTGCGCGCTCCTGGTCCTGGGTCAGGAAGAAGCCATTAAGCAAGGGGTCATTCAGCACAAAGCAACAGCTGCTGGCACCAAAACCAGAGGCAAATAAGGACTTCCTTCAGCTGAGACATTAAATCCCAACCCAGACCCTCCCCCCGTGTGCTGGGCTGCACCCCCATAGCATGAGCGGCAGGGCAGGGAGACCCCCCCCCTTGCAGCCCTGATCCAGCTCTGGGGCAGCAGCACAAGAGGGACCTGGAGCTGTTGGAGCAAGGCCAGAAGAGGCCATGGAGCTGCTGCGAGGGCTGGAGCAGCTCTGCTCTGGAGCCAGGCTGAGAGAGCTGGGCTGGGGCAGCCTGGGGGAGAGAAGGCTCCTGAAGGGGAGACCTGAGAGCAGCTCCAGGGCCTAAAGGGGCTGCAGGGAACCTGGAGAGGGGCTTGGGACAAGGGCCTGTAGGGACAGGACAAGGGGAATGGCTTGAACCTGCCTGAGGGGAGGCTGGGATGAGCTCTGAGGCAGAAGCTGTTCCCTGTGAGGGTGCTGAGGCGCTGGCACAGGGTGATGGCCCAGAGAAGCTGTGGCTGCCCCATCCCTGGCAGTGCTCAAGGCCAGGTTGGACACAGGGGCTTGGAGCAAGCTGCTCCAGTGGAAGGGGTCCCTGCCCGTGGGAGCAGGGGTTGGAGCTGGAGGAGCTTTAAGGTCCCTTCAACCCAAACCATCTATGAAAATCTTGTACCCATCCACAGCTTCCCCTCAGTGCCATTTCCAGCTGTCACAGGACAGGAGGTTATTAATCACAGCTATGTGCTGCTGAGCTGCCTTGTGCTGCCTCTCTGAAGGCATTAGCTGTTCTTTTCCTCTAATAAATGGAGGCATTTCCATTTTCTAAGCATCAAGGAAAGCTTTGTGTTCTACTTGCTTTATATTTGAGTCATCCTCATTACCTTTGTAGCATTATGGAAACTTCTCTGGGGATGTGATGTTTTTCTTTGCAAACACATCCCTCACGAGCTGAGCTTTCATGCTTTGCTATCAATGGTAGGGCTACTGCAGGATTAAATTTAGTCAGTTTGATGTGATTTGGCTTTATAAAGCCATCAGGATTTCCTGACAATGTGTTTCACTCCCAACTCCAGAGTGTGAACCTGCTTTAGAAGGCCTGGAGCTCACCAGAACTGTCACTGGTGCTAATCCATTTTAGGTAACAGACAACACCAGGCACCCTCAGTGTATTCAAGAGGCACTATGGGTGGAAGGGAGATTACACTGGAAGCATTGCCTTTCACTGTATTTCCTCCCAGAGCCACTGAAATTCTCCTTATGGGTCTATTGACACAAAGCAAAATGCGGAAAGACAGCTTTAGGCATTGGGAACTTCATCAGGAACCGAGGGTGCGTCTGTGCTCAGACACAAACATCCTCCCTATGCATTTGCAGCTTTGCTTTATTTATTTCCCATCCCTTCTTGGCAACACCAGACTGAAGGGATCAGTGCCACGATGTACAAACAGCTGCAACCAACCCACAAAGCAGGGCCAGTGGTTAAACCCCAACCCAGCCCTGTCAGAACAGGGTCCTTGGTGAAGGGCTCCTGCCTGCTTTGGAAGTGGTGGGAAGTTCACAGCAGGACTGGGGGGGCTGCTTGGTTCTCAGCAGTTTCCATTCTCATTTCTCCCTCACATTACTGCTATTTTTAACACATGTATAGAATGGAAGAAGCAAACAACAGATTGGACTTCTATATGGGGCACTGTAACAGGAAAAGCAGCTCGAGAGCAGGCTCAGCCACATATAGAAACCACACAACAGGCCCCTACCAACTTTATGAAGTAGCTCCTAAGAAACACAGTAAATTCCTAAGCACAGGCCTCCCTCAACACCCACTTTTCCAACAGGCAAAGCCCACTCCTACAGCACTCCCTGGTCAAGAACTCCCTGTGATCCAGCAGAACGAGCAGCATCACCATGCCCCTGTTTGGGTATGGAACAATTTCCTCACAAGCTGCATTGAAGCAAACCAAGAGCAGAGCTTGAACATTTTCATGTGACATCCAAGAGCTTCTCCAGCAAACCCTCATAAGCCCATTTGCCTCATTTATTAATGAGGAACAGATCCTGTGTTTTGTGGCTTAAAAGGGGGAAGGGAACCAGTCCGAAATAGCTCTGGAAGCTTTCATTTGCATCTGATCACTTTGCAGGGTGCACCTACCCTCTCAGGAAGGGTTTAGGCCAAAACTCCTCAAGTACACTTTGACAAGCAGCAGCAACATTGACAGATTCTTAATACCTTACCAAAGTGCACAGGAATGCACTGCAGGCCACCCACACTTCATTCCATATGCACTAAGCAGCTTTGGAACGAGCCAAGTACTTCAAGTGCATGCATGAAGCTGGTT
Source organism: Agapornis roseicollis (assembly GCA_002631895.1). Classification (NCBI taxonomy): domain Eukaryota; kingdom Metazoa; phylum Chordata; class Aves; order Psittaciformes; family Psittacidae; genus Agapornis; species Agapornis roseicollis. Next base: position 6,568 of record NDXB01007213.1, on the reverse strand, counting down.
CCATATGCATCAAGCGAGGAAAAGTGGGATAAGAGATGTTCTAAGTGGACTAAGATGAAACACAAAGGGCTTTGCTTACTATTCACTGTAAAAGCACATCAGCTTAGCTTTATGTCAGTGAAAATGCCTTACTCTTTGCAATCTCAGCTTCTCCTTCTCTGCAGAGCTTTTGTGGCATTTCTGAGATACCTGGAATGACAAAGCACAAGTTTTAGGGATCCCCATAACTCCATGAGGCACTGGAACTCTTGTGAGAGCAGCCAGCTCCATCTGGACTGGGTTAACCTTGTTCTTGCAGGTTTGTGTATTCAGCAACTTACCTATTCTATCAGAACGCACTGCAAGCAGCTCTGGTTTACATTGGAGCCTGAAGCCATCCAAATGCTTCAGTTTACTCAGCTTTGCATAATCAAATCCCTCCTGTCTCCTCAGTTCTAAAGTAGCATTTGCAAGGGAATATCATGTGCAGAAAACCAAACAGAGATCAGAGCTGCTCCAAATCACAGAAGCACAACAGAGGATGTTTAATCACAGCAAAGTCACTTGTTTGGGTTAAAACTGGTTGTTTGGGGTTTTTTCCATCCTACCACTTACTCTGGGTAGGATATTCACTATAACTGCCTGAATTCAAGGGCTGTTATCCATATTTTAACACTGTTTCTCTTGCTTTTCCACCAGCACATCAACCTGAAGCTCCCAACAAGTCAGGCTCCCCATGTCAATTAATGTTGTTATGTATACAGGGGGATAAAAGAGGTATTTGATGTTAAAGAGCATTATGCATGGATTGGTCAAAGGCTTCATCTGCCAATGTTTCAGCACCCTGGGGCTTGTTTCCTGTGTTCCCCCATTCCCTCTTCTTCCATTCACAGCAGAAGATGGGATGTTGAGTTCTGTGGTTAATAGCTCAACACTGACCAAGTGCTTTATGTTCTGTGCTCACAGACATCCCAGGTGACACCGTGCAAAGCTGCAGCAGGACATGCTAGGGGTAAAATAAGAGCTTTACTTTAATCAGAGCTGCTTCCCCTGAGGAGAACAGACCAGGACAGGTTGAGACACAGCTTCCCACTTCGGGAACAGCCTCACCTCACACCACAGGAAACCAACAACTTGGTTGGGTTCCTGTCTTGCAGCAGTGTTTTACTTGTTCTGCTAGGCTGGAAATCCTTCAAGGAAAGATTGGGAGCTTCAACTGTGTAAGAATGGATCACTTCCCTTGATAAGGAGACAGAAGAACTGGAAGCCACTTTCTGAGCTCCAAGCCCCAGGTGACTCATCCATAGCTCCTCCAGCTTTTCCTCACCTGGGGGTGAGGAAAAACTGGGGTTGGAACTGGATGAGCTTTAAGGTCCCTTCCAACCCAAACCAGGCTGAGATTCTAGGATTTACCCAGCCACTGCCTGGCAGCACATAACCCACCCTCAAAACCTGCCTCATTTTCCCCTCTCAGCTGTAGCTGAGCAGCACAGATGTGTGGGGCTGCCCAAGCACATTTTCCAGCTTGGAATGTGGGTTTGGAATGACCCCCCTGCTGCACAGACCCCACTGTGGGTGCCTCTGCACCCCACTGATTCCTTCCCTCCTGTGCTCCAGCATCCTGCTCCCTAGGAGCAGCATCCATGCAGTGAGCATTCCCTGGTGTGCCTGGAACAAGATGGACGAGAGCACAAGCTCTGCATGCTCAGTTCAGAGGCTCATCTGCCTCATCCCCCATGCTCACAGAGGGCTCTGCAGTGCTACTGAAGTTCTCTGCCTTCAACTGAAAGCTTTCTCTGTGTCCCAGCCATTCAGAGCTGGAAAAGTTTCTGCACTGACCTGGACCATGTCCGCTCCTAGGAACTGCAGCAGCTTCAGTGAGAACAGAACAGAGGTTGTAAAACTTCAGCTAAAGGACAAACCTGCTTTTGGACACTGTCCTTATCCCAGTGACCAAAGCACCAAGTCCCAGGGTGTGTATCTGAGGAGCACTCCAGTCAAAGAAATGAAATGAACCTGTGACAGAGTTAAAAGTCACATCCCCATGACACAAATACAGCAGCAGCTCCAAAGCAGGCACAACTTGAATCCTTCTGCTACAGCTAAGATACAAAAGGGCAGTAACTCCATTACATCCCTAATAAAGCACCATGGCCTTCCACACACATACATCCCATTGATCCTTTTCACTCCAAGCACAGGAAGTCACCCACCAAAGAGCACAAGGGACCAACCTTCCTCGCAGGCGTGGAGGCAGCCAAGGGGCTGGAGGTTCCCTTTGTCCCTGCTGCAGGCTGCACCCTGGGGGAGCCTCCGGAGCCAGAGCTCAGTGAGGAGTTGGTGAGTCCCGAGTCCCCTTCCCGGGATGATTCCATGGTCTCATTTCCCGATGTGATGCTCCCATCCAGAGGAGCGACCGGGGGAGGCTTTGCGCTCATAATGTCCTCCAGGAGCACCACAGGCATCTTCCCCCCAAAGATGACATCCTTCAGTTCAGTCGGGTTTACCTTTGTGCTTTCCACGTTGTTACATTTCGTTAACCTGGAATGTGGCTGGATTCCACCTATCAAACCTTCATCTTGATTCCCACACGGCGCACCAGTCTCCATGGGCTCATCCATTTGGCTTCTCTGAGTGGAATCCAGGCAACTCAAGGGGTTTCTCTCTTTTCCTAACGTGCCATTAGTTACAGCTAAGGATGAGGATGCTTTTGAGTCCACACGGTCTGTGTCACCACTCAGTCTATGGCTGGAGCCCTTTGCCAGCTCAGTGACAGTTACAGGTTCATTTGGGTTATCTTTTGGGTTCTTCTGGATAAAATGGTCTAATGGTCCCTTGCCATTAACAAGTTTGGGAGCAAAAGCCAGCCCTGGCTCCAGCTGGCAGTCATTCTCCACATTGTCCAGGGCTGCAGCCAACACGTCGAGGGAGGGATCCTTACTGGGAGCAAACCCCCCCGGGGAGCTCTTCACTTTCTTCACTTCTGAATCTGCATCGTCCTTGGGCACAGGGTTCAAGCGCTTGAACGGCAGCCGAGCTGGAACGAGAGCCGGGCGTTAGAGCAGCCACAGGCACACAGCGCCGGGGAGGGGGGAAAAGGGACCTTAAAGCTCCTCCAGCTCCAACCCCTGCCAGGGGCAGGGACCCCTTCCACTGGAGCAGGGTGCTCCAAGCCCCTGTGTCCTCCAACACTGCCGGGGATGGGGCAGCCCCAGCTCCCCTGGGCAGCCGACTGCGTCCCCTTGCACGGAGCGAGCCCAGACACCTCCTCAGCGCGCTACCGCCCCGCCGGGGGACCCCGCCGCCCCGCAGCCTTACCTTGTACGAGCTTCCGCGGAGGCGCCACCGCTTTGCCCCTGCACTCCATGGCTGCGGGAGAGAACCGGCACAGTTAAACCCCTCCGCTCCTCCCCGGGACACAGAGACCGCCCCAAGGCCGCGGGGATCCCCTCAGGCCACGGGGAACGAGGCCGGGCAGGACGGAGGCGGCGGGGCCTGGCTCCGAGGCGCGGCGGCGGCTCCGGGCCTCCTTTGTTACCCCGGGGAGGCCCCGCGCACCCCGGCCGCCGCCGGAAGTGCGGCAGCGCCGCGGCAGCCCCGCTCCTCCCTCGCTCCCCGGTACCTGCTCCGGCGGCGCCCGACCCCGGTCAGGCCCCCCCGGCCCGTCCGGTCCCGGTCCCGCCCCGGCGGCTCCCGCTCGTATTTGGCGGGAGCCGGGGCGCCCCCGCGCCTCGCTGAGCTGATAGGCGGAGCGCGCCCCACGTGACCCGCGCTTCCGCCCGCCCCGCCCCCTGTGAGGCGACCGGCGCTGATTGGAGACAGCTGCTGTCAGTTTGGAGCGCTGCATGCGCTCATTGGAGGGCTGGGTGAGGGGCGCCGTGGGGTCCTTACGCCTGTGCTCGAGGCCAGGCCGCACCCGGGACAGCGGCGGTTCGGCTCCCGGGACGGCTCCGGTGAGACCGGGGCCGCCTTCACCCAGCACCTCCCTGATGCGACACGGAGGGGCCGGAGGCAGGGCGCGAAATGGCGGCGGCCCCGGGAGCCAATGAGCGATGGGCGCTGGGGCACGCAGGCGCAGAGGTGGGGCGGCTACCGCGAGGAATTCTGGGAGTTGTAGTTCTCCGGTAGCTCTTCCCCCCGGAAGAGGAGGAGGCCGCTGCGATAGAGCGACAGCACCGCCCGCACCGCCCGTCGCTGTCGCGATAGAGCCCCGCGCTCTCACACTGCGGCCACTCACCCGCACCGGAGGCGTCAGCGCCGCCCCGCGCACAGGCGGTAGCGGGTGGCGGCGCTCCGCCGGGCCGGCAGGGGGCGTGGCGGCGGAAAAGACAGCGGCGGGTCCGGGCTGGGCTCGGTTGCGCCGGGCTCCGTGGTGCCGCCACAGGCCTCCCCGGCGCGGGCGGCAGCGGCAGCGGCAGGAGCAGGATGTCGGTGGCGGGGCTGAAGAAGCAGTTCTACAAAGCGAGCCAGGTGAGGCCGGGGCAGCCCGGTAACATCCCCATACCGCGGCTATCCCCTCCCAGCATCCCGGTGCGGGGCTTGTCCCCCTCCCGGTGACCGATGTTCCAGCCCCCGCTCTTCCCGGTGCCGTCCCAGGGCTCGAAGGGAAGCGGGAAGGTCCCGGGGTTTCGATGCCGGCGGTGCCCCAAGGGGTGTCATGCAAAGGGGGTACCCCAAGTAGCGGCGTCCAAACCCCCCCCGATGGTGGCAGGGCCGAGATTCCCTTTGGAATGTGGAAGGAGAGCGGGATTTCGGGAGGAAAGCCCCGGGAGGAGGCGGCCGGGCAGCGTTTGCGGTCCCGTTCACGTCCGGTGGCCGCAGCCCGGCCTCGGGAAGCTCCTGCTTCCTGGAGAGCAGCGCCGGGACCGGGAAGCAACGTCGGGAAAGCGAGCACGGATCGACCTGGAAACGGGGCCTTGGAGTCTTCCTAAAGGGAGGACGGGGAAACGCGGCAGCTCGGGGGGTGGGAATCTGCTGCGAACGGGGTCCGTAAAGCTCCCTTCCCAGCAGCGAGCACCGGGGTTACCGGTTGGAGCTTCCTTTCCCGGTATTCCGGGAGCCATTCCGGAATCCCCTGTTCTAAACTGGGGGCAAACTCGGTTTGTTCCAGCTCCAGCCCCGCCAGGCTCAGCCTCCTTCTCTTGGCCCTGCTTGGGACCACGTATTTTGCTTCCCCACCGAAGCAATGCAACACATTCCTGAAGTCATTCCCCCACCCCCTTCCCTCGGATCCGTGCGCTCTAAGTGGGCTTTCCGACCACTTCCATAGGGAAAAGCTGTGCTGGAAGCTGGCTGTGGGAGGATGATGTTGGTGAGGACGCACTGTGCTGCTGGAGCAGGGGCAATTAGAGGTGAAAGCTCGTGGATGAGTCAGGAGCAGCGCGGTTCTGAGGGCTAAAAGCATCCGAGCACCCTCTGGAGCCTCTCCTGGGAGGGTTTGGCACAAAGAGGTGGTCTTGGGTCAGTGGTTTCCTTTGTTACAGGTGTTCCTTTTGGTGTTAAAAGGAACCTTTTTGGGTTATTGCGGGGGAAATGAAACCCAGCCCAAGGAGAAGTCCCTTGAAGCCCCTTGCCCAAGCATCCCACTCTGAGCGTGTTTGTTGCACTGAGGTGGTGGAGAAGGTGCTTTGCCGTTGCATTGGGACTGCATCAGGAGTTCTTTCACGGCTCTTGTTGCTGCAGGGCTGTGGGAGCTGATTGAACCCGAAGGAGCCGGGGTTGCTCGGGGGTTTTCCACCGGTACCCAGGAAGCGCCCGGCTCTGCAGGGCTGGGAGGGACAGGGCCCTCTTTTGGAGGTGCTGCCACCCCCTTTTCAGTGATGGGCACGTGGGTATCAGCTCCTTAGAGATGCTGTAATGTGAAGCAGGGAGGCACTGGTTCCACTTGGGCCAGTTTTCTCCTCTCTCCTCCCTTCCCTTTCCACCCTCCTTCCCTTTTCCCTCCACTGGTCCCACTCCTCAGCCTCCCCTTGGCTCAGGGAGTCAAGGCTTAGTTAAGTGTTGCCTCTTTTGACGCTCGCAGACACTGCCAAGACCAAACATGTGGAAGATCTTTCCTAAAACGCTGTGTTTGCTTCCACGGCTGTTGTTAATTGAAGGCAAAGAGAGCCAGGAGCGAGGTCTGCGTGGAGCAGGGTCCTGCTGGAGCAGCAGGTTTGGGATCCCCCCCTCTCCTTACATGACCAAGGGACCGCTCCGGTCTTCTTGGGAGCAGAAGGAGCAGGATTTGGCTCTGTGCTGCCTGGGAGAGGCACCCACACAACAGAGTCCCCCTGGCAAAGGGAGCAGTGGCTGCGTGTGTCCCAACAGGTTCTGCTGGTTCACAGCAAACTGTGCTGCTGTGGAAAACAAGCTCACGCAAGGAAGGAGGAGGAACAGGAGCAGAAACAGCTCCCGTGTCCTGAGAAGGGAAGGAGATTCCTGTCTGCAGGTAGTGGAGTGCCTGGTCCCAGGCTTCATCCAGCCTTGGGCCGGCAGCAGCCACTCGGTCACACAGGGGTTTGGGGTAGGAGTGGCTCTGGGGAGACCCCCCCTTGCAGCCCTGATCCAGCTCTGGGGCAGCAGCACAAGAGGGACCTGGAGCTGTTGG
>NDXB01007212.1:71809-82179 GCA_002631895.1 Agapornis roseicollis | reverse complement strand
GGGGGGGGGGGAAAAGGGGGGGGGGGGGGGGGGGGGGGTGTGTGTTAAGTGGGTGAACGTGCTGCCTGTCTGGGTTCAAACTACAACATCTGTACTATAACCTCCCGCTACACCCAAACCAGGCTGTTCCTATCTAAATAGACTGAACTATTTCTTGACAATTAAGAATTTTATGTCCACAACAGGAAAAGAGACTGGCCTTGAGAATTTCCCTCTCCCAACTTAAATAATGAAACAAAGATGGCAGAATCCTAGATTTAAGTTTGTTTTGTTGCTTTCAACCTTGAAATCATTGCTACAATAGCAGAGCTTAAACTAAGACACAAGCTTTTCCCCACTCCTGAAATACATGTGTGCATGCATACACACAAACACACAGAATGAAGCTTAATGTCAGCACTTAAAGCGTGGAAGTATAGGTTAGCAGACACTATTCTGAGCCCTCACAGGCTAAAAAGATGAAAGTGGTCATATAACTTGGCAATTATATAGAAATACTTGTCCAATTTTTGAGTAAAAGTGTTTACAACTCTGTAGGCTGTACTCAGTGATACAGAAGCCTTCAGTGTGCTGGTGGGTAGCCTCCTGGACTGAATCCCACAGAAAACATGAGGAAGAGTACAGTTTTAAATACCTTTAACAAAGCAGAATTCTGCACAGATCTAGAGATAGGAGTTCTGTTACTTAACAGCTTAGCTGTGAATGTGTGTGCAGGATGGTAACTGTAAGAGCTTAAAGATGATCTTCCTTGGGCTGAGGCACTATTCGTTTAATTTGGGTCTTAGTGTAGTTAACAGCTCATCCTTGGTCAACTGCAGGTAAGTATCTTCAGTGACATTTATATCTACTTAATGAATGCTTAATGAAGGTTTGGGTTATATTTAAAGGTTCAGTCTTGCTCTCTAAGTGCTTCCACACACCCAGGTTAGAAGCTGCAGCAGTTTCCAAATGCACCTTGGCACATGGTTATAAGGGGGTAAGTACCAGCCCATGGAAAGAGGCAGGATCCAGTGGCTCACAAGGGGCAGGTCCACTATATATGTGATGCAAGTCTGCTCTTAAAATCATTTGTCAAGGTATGTATTAGGCATAGTCCTGATAAAGACAGCTCAGCCAAATCCTTTAATCCTTTAATTGCAGGTACACACCAGAAAAAGAACAGAGATTGTCACTTGGTACTTACCAGGCTTCTTCCTCTGCCAATTTAATGGGTGTATTGAGTTGTTATTCTTGAAAGTAAAAAGCTCAAAGAATAGCTCAAAATAAAATCAAGCATTAAGCAAAAATTGATAGAAGTATGGAAAGAGAATATAAACCCTTTTATATTCAAGTATTAAAATGGCAGTACCAAATTAGTCTTGTTTATTTCCCCTGAAACATGGAAAGTTCTGTGTACTCAAACATGTTCAAGATAAACAGCTGAGAGAACAAGAAGTCTTACACAGGGACCAGCTATGGATGTACATGCTTGATGGACAGGCAGAGCACTACTGTTCACGTCCCAAACATGAGAATGCAATACCACTAACAGCTTAGATACCATTTTGCTGTAGTGACACTTGTCTGAACTACGTGCAATTACAGAATCAGTTCTGCAATGTACAATTGCTAATAAGTACTAAAGAAATAATAATAAAAATGTATTTTTCCCCCCACAAGTTACAATCTTTACATTTATGCTTTAATTCCTGGTATACCATGAGTCAGTCACACTGGTTGATTCCCAATACTTTTTAATTCAACCCAATTTGACAGAGGAGTTAAAAGTCCTAATGATAACTGGACTTCCAGAAGTTTTTGATAACTGGTGGCCGGAAAGACAACAGACATACAAATGAGTACCTCCTATAACTGAAACCCAGGCAACTGTGAACATCCCATGCACTGCCTTGGGCCATTGAGTAAGCATAACAAGTTTATTTAGATTAGTTAGACCACACAATCTCTTGACTGCTGGGAACATCAGAAGTAATGGGGAACTGCCCACTGCAATTTAAAAAACACAAAAACCAACCCAGACAAAACAAAAAACCCCTCAAAACCAACCAAAACCCCCAACCATACACCCAACCCTCCCCCCCCCCAAAAATAATATGCACACAACTGCACTACAGAACAAAAAAATAAAACTTATTTCAAATAGTACATATTTACCTTGAACACAGAGAATGATCAGCAAATAGGTTCCAAGCAGTCGCTCATAAACTCTCAGTTGAGTCATTGTTCACTTTTAATCCTTCCTGTGCAAGGCAACTTGTCCTTCTGCTTGACAAATGTTAAGCTTAGTCTGTTCGGTGAAGCCTAATGCAAGATTTGGTGCTTGACTGGTACGATGCTTCTGTAACTTTTCCAACTTCGTTTCCTGAAAGGTAAAACAAAATGTCAAGAAACTCCCTGTGTTTCTAAAACGAACAAAACCAACCAACCTCAAGAGTTCTCATCACACTGATCATAGCCATGTGGATGAAAAAAATAATTTTAAAAGCGTACTTATTAAGATTAGTAATTGAAAACATCAGCCATATTTATCATCCAACTGAACTGCAGGGTTAGTCCAAAATACAGGTTTTTAGTAACAATCGACATGAATGTTTTTACATTCCTACCAAAATATTAGGTATATTAACTGTCTAGGCTAGCCATATATTTTAGACTCACATACAGATACGACAGCTAGTACTAGACAGATTAACATGTAAATCTGTTTGGAAAACTGTTCTATTTACAGCAACTAAAATTTATACTTATATTTTTCTTAAAAATTAAACTCAGTGGTGAGCTCCCATAATATTGCAGTGACAAAAACAACACCATCTTGAGCCACCAGTTGAAAAACACTTGCAGAGAAGCTTTACTGCAATAACCCTCCCTTCCCCAGCCTGTCAAGCAAAAAAGATCAATTTATATTGAAGTAGTTAGTTTAGTTGCCTAATGTACTCACAATGGTACTTTTGTTTTCTAGAATAGTACTACATCTTAAAAACAAAGCAACAAAAACCAAAAGCACAATCTCATTTAACAGTTGAATGACAAAATTAATTTCTCACATAGCATCAACTATATTCCAGTCCATCTTCCTGTGGACTACTATATATATATATATTTAGTGTTTTCTAGAGAAAATACAGTAAGCTTAGTTCACAACAACAGTGAACATTTATTATTTATCTCTGTTAATTCCAATTCAGAATCCTGATATTCTTCTAGATTCCCAAGTTTTGTACCTATTAATCCCTTCTGAAAAATTATGCTACTATATGCATATGCCATTTCCTCCCCAAATCAAATACAGTTCTACACATCCAGTGAATAACAGAGTTAAGACAGCCACACTGAGTAAGAAGTTATTTTTTCAGACTTATGTAAGTTGTGCTCACATTCCGCTTAACAAACTTTCTACAGCGATTTGCAAGGGAAGTGTAATTGGGTCTCAGAGGACTAGAAAGGAGCTCGAACCCCTAAACAGTTAATTGCAACAAAAGCGACGTTGCACAAAGACGAACAGAGGACTTATTTTGCCTTTCCTCGGCCTCTTGTTTCGGTGAGCTTGACCCCCCTGACCCCTGTCAGCCTGGCGCTGCTCATGAATGCCAAAACTGGCGTTCGCTCGGGGATGGGCCGCAATTACTGTTGGTGGCCGCTCCCAGCATCAATAACTCAATCTGTCTGTCGGTGAGACCCAAGAACTTTTCATTTTAATTAGTCTTCAGAGGCATTTAACATGGAGGCAAATTAGCGGCCGAGCCGGGAGGTGTCCGTCACTTTCAATTTCAGCGGGCGCGGGGCAGGCCGCCCCGACCCCTGCCCTACTTTTCACACGTCTCTGACTTCTCCCTAATGAAGCGACAAAGCGGCTCCGCGCCAGAGGAAGCCGGGGCGAGCTGCGGGCTGGGCGCCTCACGGACGCGGGCGATGCTCCCTGAACGCCACAGCCGCCCTGGCTCTGCCATGATTACTGCTGGGATGGACTCGGAACGACCCGCTCTGCAGACGTGCTAACCGCTACGAACTTCCAAATCAGCTTCCTGCAGAGGCAAAAGCCGTGTGGTAACCAAAATACTCACTCTTCTTAGCGTTTCCTAGTCACAAGCAACAGGACCAATTCTGACACATGACAGGGAGGGTCCTTCTAGCTACAGAAACATCAGGGCCAACAACACAAGTCTGTAAGTATTATTGCTTTGTTCTGTGTTTCAACTGCAGTGAACTTCAGTCTCAATAAAACACATGGCAGACAAAAACTGCCAACAGCTTGTACTTAGTAAACCAATATAGACTTTATTTACAGTATTATTTTTGCAGTCCATCCAGAAGAAAAAGAAAACCAACCCAAAAACACCAATAGTCTGTTTAAAGTGTGTTTTAGAAATAATTTGTCTGTCCTCATGCAAGTTTCAGTATTTCAAATTTTCACTCTTCCACATTTCTAGAGTGTTTTACTCTCAGAAAACAGGTTATCTTGCTCCTCGATTTAGTAAGTTGGGAAGCACACTGGCAGAGGAACTTAATGTGTGATGTTTATTTACCACTGTACTGCATTGGAACAAGTCCAGAGTAGGACCACGAGGATGATCAGGGGACTGGAGCATCTCCCATACGAAGAGAGGCTGGGAAAGTTGGGGCTGTTCAGCCTGGGGAAGAGAAGGCTGCGTGGAGACCTNCCACGAGGATGATCAGGGGACTGGAGCATCTCCCATACGAAGAGAGGCTGGGAAAGTTGGGGCTGTTCAGCCTGGGGAAGAGAAGGCTGCGTGGAGACCTCATAGCAGCCTTCCAGTATTTGAAGGGGGCCTATAGGGATGCTGGGGAGGGACTCTTCATTAGGGACTGTAGTGACAGGACAAGGGGAAACAGGTTCAAACTTAAACAGGGGAGGTTTGGATTGGATATAAGGAAGAAATTCTTTCCTGTTAGGGTGGTGAGGCACTGGAATGGGTTGCCCAAGGAAGTTGTGAGTGCTCCATCCCTGGCAGTGTTCAAGGCCAGGTTGGACAGAGCCTTGGGTGACATGGTTTACTGTGAGGTGTCCCTGCTTATGGCAGGGAGTTGGAACTTGATGATCTTAAGGTCCTTTCCAACCCTAACTGTTCTGTGATTCTATGAAATGAGAAAAAAAAAAAAAAAATTTTCATACAACTCACTTCGAATTTCATGGTGATTTTTCTTTAGTACGACCATATAAGGTAGTTACGAAAAGTTTTGTCCAAGCCTATTCAAGACCGTAACAATCTCCACTTTGCACCTAAATTTTCATTAGTATTCACTTTTCACATATCTATGTATTAAAATGTAAATATGCATAAGAATTTATATAAAACTTTTAATAAACTGACGCTGAGAACATGTTCTGCTATAATCCTCATTTTAAAATCATCATAATTTGAGAATGCTTATCAGCATTTAAAATACCTCAAAAATGAAAAGTGAAACCCAGTAGGGCTGCAATTACCTTCTCTTTCCCTGAAATGCAGATATGAAGCCTCAATACTATTACTTGCATTATTTTTCTGTTGCTGCTACTGTCAGTGTCTAGTTTGCCCTTAGCTAAGTAAGTCTGCAAGGCTTGGGGCAGACAAGCATTGATCAGCCTTGCTGCACCTGCAGCTCTAACAGTAACATCGCACTACTAGGCAGGTGAGCTTAAGCCACTGATGGAAAACCAGCGATTTACAATAAAATGTCCCAGTATGAACTATGTGAACTGTGGTATGGACACATGACCTATTCTAGACTACACAAGCAATACAGCTGTGTCAAAAACATGAAGTGGATGGGGTGAGGCAGTTTTTTCAGACACCACAGTAAAATTCATCAATTTTTCTGCCACAGGTATCAGAAGATATTTCAGGATATCCATCCTTTGAACTGTGCTTCTTGTTTAGCTCAGAAACTTAAATGAGAAAAAAACCCTACAACAATTAGCTCTCGAATAGCCTTTGTTGCTCTTTCATAGAAATGGGAACAGTCTGAAAACATTTTGTTCTTGAAATCACCTGACATTCCAACATAGCTATGGAGTTTAACAGCTTTAAAAAAAGAGCTTAAAAACCCCAGACTAGTTGATCTAGTGCTTCTAACAAATACCAAACCCCAAATCGATGTAGTTATGACCTTCATGAGAGTAGGTATTTCACTAAAAACAAAAGAAAAACAACAAAAATTACATTTGACAAAGCCAAAGAGGCCACACTGATACCTCTTTCAAGCAATTTCTAGATTCCCCTTGAAGAAGACTGGCAGCCCTGCTAAGGCACATAATCTGAAGTGAACAGCTGGCATTTCTCCAAAACCTGCCCAGTATTAGCAGTGTGGAATCATAGAATAGTTAGGGTTGGAAAGGACCTCAAGATCATCCAGTTCCAACCCTGTGCCACTGGCAGGAACACCTCACACTAAACCATGCCATCCAAGGCTCTGTCCAACCTGGCCTTGAACACCACCAGGGATGGAGCACTCACAGCTTCCCTGGGCAACCCATTCCAGTGCCTCACCACCCTCACAGGAAAGAACTTCTTCCTTATGTCCAATCTAAACTTACCCTGTTTAAGTTTTAACTCTTGTTAATGACCCCTTGTCCTGTCATTACAGTCCCTAATGTAGCCAAGAAATCTGTATGAACTCCTTTTACAAACTACATTTGGCTTTTCTTTGCACTTGCAGAAAGTTTCAAAATTCGTACAGTAAAATTGTCTTGATGCATCCTGTAGAATTATACTACTATGAATTCCATTTGCAACTGAAGTAATTTTTATAAAGCAACAAATAGAAATAGATTTTAATATTCAGTCAGTTTCAACCGCTATGTTTATTATCCTGTTTCAGGGTAGGAGTTAAGTTTAGCTAATATTCTACAGTCCTTTTGCTCTATCTTCAAAGAATTTTTACTTCAGCTTTGCATACTTATATCAGATGAATAGATTAATGACACAACTAAAGGACTACTTCAAATGTGTTCAAGCACCAATTAACACCTGAAATGCTACTCTGCCAACAGAGTGATGCTGAATTCAAACCTGCAAGTCAATCATTTGATTTCCAAGTCCTCATGTTTTTTTTTTTTTTATTGTAGCCATAAAGGAGCGCTCAACTACAATCTGTTAAAAAGTATTTTATTCCTTAATCACAACACTCAATTTGTCTATACTTGATTTATTATCCTTCCTAAAAATAGTTTATTGAAGAAAATGCTTTTGTTATTAAAGCCGTGTGTAGTTTTTTCTAAACTTGAACTCAGTTTTCTAAACTCGAATTCAGACAGTGAATTCACAGCACTATTACAGCAGTTCAACTGTATGCTCTGTATGATCTCAAATATATGAAGCTGAAGTGTGCAAGATTTGCCACATGATCCAAAACAACTCTAAAATCAGGGAATTCAGTGGTAACTATTCTTTAGGTGTGGCTCTATAATACTTTTGACAGCATGATCCCTAAACCAAATGAGCTGCACTACCCAAAATTTCTATAAAGAATGATGGTGCTGGATGTAACAAAGACAGCATTGTAAAAGAGGAACACAAGAAAAAACAAAATTCAATATATGACTTCACAAGAATTAAATCCATCAAATCCATTTCAAAATACTGGTTTAAAACATTTGCACCAGCATATACAACACCAAGGAAATGTATTTGCCAAAGCAAAACTTAAACATATTAAAAGCTTCTGCTATGTGCAATGGGGGCAAGAAGCGACATAGGTAACTGCAAGCATACTACCTCAATCACATTTGTAGTTTTGAACACATCTCTGAGGTATAAGAAAATACCAGAGATAAATTGGACTGTCTCTAAGGCAGTACGCAACAACAATTTTTCTATTAGAGTTAAAGAAAAACCCCTGGTATGTTGCCACAAAGAAAATTATAAATTTGGATGAAGAGGGATTGTAAGAACACTAAAGAATTTACGACAGAGCAGAAGACAACTAGTTTCAAGAACAGATTACCAGTGTAGTTCAAATGACATTGTTGAATCAGTTCAATTCAAGTATACTTACCCTTTTCATTAATAAACTAAGCACAGAAAGTAAAACTTTGATAAACCTTACCAACAATCATGAATTTCCAGCTCAACTGACTATTGTTTTTATGCAGGAAGATTTGGATCACATTAAGAACTGAAGTAACAGAAATGGAATGAAACAGAACAGCATGAAAATTTGAAAGTTATGCATATTGGAAACTCTGAGAAATTTTTCCTTCACATAGACTAGGAGTCTGTGCACAGGACATAGCCATGTCCAAGGACTCAAGTACACTAATCAATTACAGAATATCAGGCATATACATGTGATGTTGCTGGAAGAAAGAGACAAACACAACTCTAGGATTTCCAAGGGAAATGTCCAAGTGGAAATGGTAAAGTATGAATAGCACAGAGACGAGATGACTGATAAATTCAACATATGCCTAGAACAACTGATAATACTATCTGCAGAAAAGGGAAACCCTATGAAAGGAGACAAAAAGAAAAAAGACTAATACAGTGAAAGTTGGCAGGGAAATGACTACTCTTTGAAAATGTAAATAGGAATAAACACAAGGAAAGACAGCTGCTCAAGCTAAAGGAAATTACTGGTTCAACAACTAGTTATGGATTAGACATTACAATTTACTTAGATCAGAAATGAGAAAACAATTCCTAACCACTGGTTAGCAGGTTCTAGCACAGATTTTTAAACTAAAAAGTGTCTAAAAACTTATTCAATCTTTAGTTTACAAAACCTACCATCTCATGTAGCTGCAAGGCGACAGGATGGGAGCAGACTCTGATCCAGAAGAGCCCTCAAAACTCCATTTTGTTATTCATAACACAAGGAGAGCTATAAGTTACCTGAGCTTGCTTGAAGTTAAATAGTAAAATTTAACCAGTTCCATAATAAGAAAATAAGTTTAAATAAAAGTTTCAGATTCTGTACTGTGTAATGTTCTCAAATACTTATATAGGCCTACTTTCAAAATGTGTTTCTATAATTTTATGGCAAGGCATGCTTACACAAATTGTAGAAAAGTGCCATACTGAAATAGCCAAACTAGCTGTGCTAAAGTGCTGTCAAATATGTGAAGATAGAAACACAGGTCAATCCATCACCAAAATTTATGAAGAAATCATACAGTTGATGGAAAAGACCGCTGGGTATTGCAAGCTTGTTGGCTGCATGGCCATCAACAAAATCTACTTCAAATAAGGTCCTACTTGTTCAGGCACTAATCTGTGCAAACTCACAAACATAATACTATTAAACTGCAAATTTTATTAGAGTTAATTAAAACTACTAGTGACTGCATAAATTTTAAAGCCAAAAGATTGTGTAAATTATTTCAATGGTCTTTCTCCCTCTGACAACTGCTACAAAATCTGAAATGTTAAATGAAGCACACACATGTGTGCACTATATACTTTTCAAAAGACTGAAACGAAAAAAGGAAAGAGTTCTATTTGTGGGACATTTATAACCATGTGTTTCTAACACATGTACTGCAAGAGCAGCTTTGTTCATTCAGAAAACATGGGCTCCTAACTGCTTTCTGCAGCAAGAGAGTTCACAGCTTTAGAAAAGGAGTTCCTATTTTTGAGCAGCTGGAAAAGCCCACCAAAACACACCTTAGATACTCTAACAGAAATCTTATGAAAGGCAAATTTCACACTGCCTGTAAATATCAAATGTGTGTACCTTAGGTCAGAATTTAGGAGCCGAACTACTAAATTATGATATATTTGTCTGTTTCATAAACAAAGTTGCTAACCATGAAGAAATTAAAGCCTAGCTGCTTTTTACCATGCCCAGCACAATTAGGTAATTGGGGAAGCCAGTCACTGGACTCCTGAATGCCCATCTTACTGTTACTCTGGAATTCCAATTAAGTAACTGCTATAAAGTTTCTGCCATTATATTAACAGTAATGAAATTAAGCAAAGCTGTTTTCCCAGTGCCATCAGGTATTCAGGCATATCCTACTGTAGTACAAACATGACACGTTCTCTTATTTAAGCATACTGAAATAGGATTTCACTACGCCATTTTTCATCTTGAATAAAAATTTCCCCCTTTCACCTCCATCACATTAGTGACTATTTGGCTGAGAACTCCTGCCCTTAAGACAATTGGCAAACAGGCACCCATGCTCCTTCTAGCATAAATGATATCAACTTCCGCTCTTCTACCCAGAAGCTATCGTTCTTGGACATTTTTATTATCTCTTCATCATTTTTCCTAGTTCCTTACTGTCACACCGGTCAACATGAACAAGTAGAAAAGTCTCCACATGGAATACATTCCATCTCTACATCTGACAAATCCAAACTGGGAATGCGACTTAAACCTTTTAAATTTTGTTCTCAAAAAAAAAAAAAAAAAAAAAAAAAAAA
>NDXB01007212.1:47485-69985 GCA_002631895.1 Agapornis roseicollis | reverse complement strand
CTCACTTCCACCCTTAATTCTTGTTTTCTAGGTAGTAAGATTTTCCCAAGTCTGAAAGCTAGCTGCCAGCCCCATGAAGTAAGCTGAGCAGAGCTCTCCCTCCCCTCTGCTCGGCCCCTCCCCTGCGCAGCCCTAGGCGCCCCGCCTGACATGCTTTTCAAGGCGTGCTAGACTGCAGAGCAGACTTTCTGGCTCCACTTCCATTGTTTGCACGGCTGCTTTGCTTCTTATCCAGAGTGTGGATTAGCATAAGAATACTGTTTTCCCCCTCTGTAAGACAGCTCCCCTCTAGAAGACCTCTACCTCTTAAGAATAAACATGAGATTGGGGGTTTTTTGCTCAGTTTTCGGAAGGGTTTTTTGCTCAGATTTTCTCTCGAAGTCGTCGTCTTATTCAAGACTTGCAGAAACCAGTAAAATAAGTAAAATCTAAACAAGCCAGTCTGTCAAGGTTCGAAAATACCCGATTGCTTAGAGTAGTAATTACCAAGGTCAAAAGAGTCAACTTGATAATGCTGTTAATGGAGCCCTCGCTCCTTACACTCCAGTTGTGGCTATGATTTAGTTATTAAAGACTGAAAACTAAACCACTTTCCAAACAAAGCAGATAATATGTTCTACGAAAAAGTAACAAAAAAAGAGATCATAACACCTCCTTCCCCCTCCCCTTTTTTTATTTACCCCGGAAGACAAGTTTCAAATTATTGCGGACAGAACGCTTTACTTATCAACGCAACCCTCAGCCAAAAACACAAACCAATCCCCTCCAAACTGCTAGCAGTGTTGCCTCAAACACAGGAATCGCTGCCGCCTACTTATACAACTGCAAATCCTTTCTCTCTGGTATATGACCAAGACACTATGTGTCCCTTGTGAAGCAAGTTACATGTGATCTCATCTTAACAAAGGTCAACAGAAGAACATTTCACACAAAGCAAACCACTTGCCCTCAAAACACTTAACACTGTCAACATGGACATATTTGTCTGTACCACTACCTGTAAGATAACTGCTGTCCAAATTAATTCAGACAATATTTTGCCAGTAAGATAAAAACACATTTGCAAATGTTACTTCCTAAGCAAGCCACATAATTTTTAAATCACCGAATTCAGGACTCCTCATTGCAGTGGGCAAGACAAAGTACTTCTTTAGCAATATTTGCTCAATACATACAAACAGCAGAGACAAAAGCATCAAGTTCAACATAATCATGATTTGCTAATTCAAAACGCTGCTTGGCAAAGTAAGCCTTAACCCTCATTTTCCTCACTTGCCTGCCATGACCACAGAAGCACCATATTCTGCTGATACAAGAAACTGTATAGCAGTTGTCACAAATCACTGTAAATAACACACAAATATTCTCAAAGGAGCAGTCTCCTCCATCTGTCCTAAAGGAGGCCTTTTAATAGCTGAATAGGCCAAATAAAATAAGTAGTAGATACTGCTTCTTTATGATCCCATAAAACACGGATGTGGCAGGGTAATTCTTTAAAGTGCTCTTACTACAGAAACAAAATTTTAGATACATTCCTTGCAAATTACATTTGACTATTAATTTGCTTTTCATGTTATATTGCCCTTCTCACATTAAGTTGCTGAAATGCACCCTTTCCACCTCTCTTACAACTCTTTTGAATTACACATATAATCAGCTAACATCTCTTCTGTCATCTGCCTGCCTTGACACTCAGACTAGAAACTCTCATTAGGGTATTTTTACAAAGTTACAAACTCCAGCCACAAAACACTAGGAGGTTACCACCTCCACAGCAAGAGCAGGAGAAGAGAGCAAGTACTGTTGGTGGCAGGTCTAGCATAGCCTAAACCAGAATCAGTGGCAGTTTAAATTAATATGCTGTGCTCTGAACAGCTGTGGTTGGTGAGCTGCCATTTGCTTGATACTGCCACAGAAGCACTGACCTCCAGCAAAAGAGCAAGGTGGACAGCTAGGGATAGTAACCCCACAAGCTGTCTCACTAGTGACCTCCAAAGCTTGCAAGAACCACAATACATAGAAGTAGGTTAACAAAGTTTCCATAATTCCAAGCAGAAAAGAAAAAAAGCAAAAAACACCCCCAAATCCATCTGAGAGCAAGTATCTTGTAATTACAACATTCAGTATCTCACACGGAACCTGCAAAGTATTTGGTTATTCTCAGTATCATAGAATGATAAACACTTATGTATAAAGTACAACATGCTTGCACACAGTTATTTCACAAATACTTATTATTAAATCAGACGGCTATAAGAAGAAAATGCTTCCACAGTACAAATAATCTAAAATTAATTCTATGCTGCATTCAATTTCTACCTTCAATACTTACTTTCAATACTGTCTGCAATACTTCATTTTTAACTGTGAGAAATGTCAGAAGGCATTACTGTTGTGGAAGAAATCTAGGGCTCTAGATGTATGTGTCTGAGCTTATCTTACCCTGTTAGTATTCTGCAAATTTTGCGGAGATGACAGTACACTTTAATGCAAACCAAAGTTAAACTTCAAGTACATTGTAGATCCACTTGGTTAAATGACTATGGAAACAACATGGCGTGCACGTGCACAAAATACTTAAGTTTAAACAACGTACTTTCACCAAATATAGCTTCAAAGACATTTCTAAATCCAAACACAGTAATCTTTCAGTAAGTAAGAGTTCAAAGGTAATGTTTATACTTAAGCAGTTACAGTCCCTTATTTCCCTGCATTAAGTGCTAAAGTAATACTGTTGGGTTTTTTTTTCACAGAAAATTCAAAACCATACACACAAGAAGCATGACTAGAAAGCTCAATGAGATAAAATAGTCAGAGTTTTAATAGTAGTAACTTTCCCATCCTTCCCAAAGCACTTCATATGATTTCCTACTTTTTCTCTTTGACCCTTGTGGTGTGTGACAAACTGCCCATACTCCACTACAAAGGAATAATTTGGGCACAATTTTTTAATTGCAAACATTTCCCCCATTGCTGTTAAATGTATCTCCTCTGGTGTCTCAACAACTCCTTAAGCTAAAGAAAAAAATAAAATACCTTAAAAAGTAAATCCATCTGCCTCCCAGGTCACCTCTTCATTAACTCTGGCTTACTAATTCACTAGTTGTAAAGTTCTCAGCCTCACATTTAAAAGAACATACACAATACCTAGGAATTAGGAGACTTGCTTTAAAGTATGCAATACAGTTCATACTAGATTCTGAATTCCTATTGAACACAACTGATCAACTGACCAACAGCAGGAGAAGCCACTCCCTGGTTCAAGACTTCCAAAAGATCTTTCCAGATGCTTTTTAAACTTTCCCACCCCATCACAGGAGTGGTGCCCTTCTACTCTGCTCTTGTGAGACCTCACCTGGAGTATTGTGTGCAGTTCTGGTGTCCTCAACATAAAAAGGACATGGAGCTGTTGGAACAAGTCCAGAGGAGGGCCACGAGGATGATCAGGGGACTGGAGCATCTCCCATATGAAGAGAGGCTGAGAGAGTTGGGGCTGTTCAGCCTGGGGAAGAGAAGGCTGCATGGAGACTTCATAGCAGCCTCCCAGTATCTGAAAGGGGCCAATAGGGATGCTGGGAGGGACTCTTCATTAGGGACTGTAGTGACAGGACAAGGGGTAACTTAAGAGGCCTATTACAGTAATTCTAGTTCATAAGGAAAAATGCTACAGCAATAAAGGAAACTTTAGACTTAAACAGGAGAGGTTTAGATTGGACATAAGGAAGAAATTCTTTCCTGTAAGGGTGGTGAGGCACTGGAATGGGTTGCCCAGGGAGGTTGTGAGTGCTCCATCCCTGGCAGTGTTCAAGGTTGGATGAAGNAGAAATTCTTTCCTGTAAGGGTGGTGAGGCACTGGAATGGGTTGCCCAGGGAGGTTGTGAGTGCTCCATCCCTGGCAGTGTTCAAGGCCAGGTTGGATGAAGCATTGGGTGACATGGTTTAGTGTGAGGTGTCCCTGCTTATGTCAGGGGGGTTGGAACTGGATGATCTTAAGGTCCCTTCCAACCCTAACTATTCTATGATTCTAAAAGGATTCAGCTCCTGCTCAGGCTCTGGCTGAGCAGAGGAGGGAAAAAGTTACCACCTACTGTTGTATGGACACAGTAAGAGCAACAGAACTGTTGATGCTGATTTTATAAGACTGAAAAAGAATTCCCCGTAACTCCCATTTAAAAAGTCTCATTAATTCAAAGATCAGTGATTCTGCCAAACAACCAATTTACTGAGGGGATAAAAACTGAGTAGATTGTAAGTCTACATTTGCAAACCCTATGACAATTTAAAATGCACAGAACCTCAAGGCACCTGTATAAACATCTCTTTTCTCATGCACTGTCATCTCAGGTATTTCAGGGAGTTTCCTCTCTACAGGCAGACTCCTAATCACTTTTATTCCATTGAAAGCCAAGGTCACACTGTTTTACAGAAACATTTTTCATGTGCTTCACCTGACAATTGAAACAAATAATTGTTTTTCAAATACCAGCAACTTAAGAAACATGTCTGAATGAGAACAGGCATTTTAAATCTCAGAACAACAACAAACTGTTTGAAGTGTGGTCAAGTGTACCATTTTGGGCATCCTTCTGCACATCTTTACTGTAGAAATTCTCCTAACAGGTAGGACAACTGACCCCTCTAGCATTATTCTAATGGATTCAAATTTTGTGCAGATAACTATGTTCAACTGCAAACACTTAAAACCTGAGTGCAAGATGACCTATCTGTATCAAAACAATGAATACCCAGTACACAGAAACTTCCTCATTAATGTAAGCAAACCAACAGCTTTTATGAAATTAACATTAACAAAAATCAGGAACATGAGGCTGGTGTTTTCAAAAGTTTATATACAACATTCACAAATTCCTATGTATATTTTTTCCATGCAACTTTTGCATTTGACCATCCACACAATTATTCTTTTAAATACATATGAAACACTATACCAGACAATTCTTACCTCTCACTGAGGTAAGAATTGAGAGGATTGTGTAAACCAAATACTTAGTCCTAGATATGTTGTCTTTCCGATCTGTGGATTCAAGAGGTGATAAAAGTATGCCTTCTTTGCCTAAACTTGGCTATGGTACACATTTTTTTTTAAGAATATTTCATACCTGGATTAGAAATCAGAAAACTAGCAAGTTTCTACCACACAGTTTTTTTATGAAGATACAAGGGGTATTAAACAAGGATCCTTATCTAAATCAACTTTAGATTTTTGTTAACAATTTGCTGTTCAGGATTTTAAATTACACTTAATCTGTATCCATGAATTTATTTCCATGCAATTCCATATCAACTATAACACCTCAGGAACATTTCATCTAACATTTCATTAAACTTACAGCAACATCATTACCTGGAAACCTCTGGAGAAGAACATTCTTGACTATTAAACCTAGTTCAGAGGAACCTAGTCAATAACTGACTTTTTAAGGTGGCTTTAAAATAGTACCATCAGAAACAAATGTTCATCTCATCGGATACACAAATAATATGCAAAATACAGGCTCCTCTTACTACATAGGAACTTGTCTGGATTTCTTTGTGATCTGTTATACATTCAACATGATCTTCTGAATTGAACAGAGCCAAAATAAAAACAGTAGAATGATGGCATACTTGGACAGCTTAACTTGACCTTCCTGAACCTTACAGTCTTGGTCCAACAGGGAAGGCTCTTGTTTTATGCTGAGTCAAGATCATCACACATCTGGAGCAACCCAGCATAAATGAGGCCAAGTGGAAGTAAGGAAAGCACAGTGAGGAAGATACTGGTCAAAAGACCAGCAAAACATGTGATAGCACACTGAAGAACAGAGCAGCTCCGAAATAGCATCACTGACACTTCCTGTTTTGATCAACTGATTCAAAAGATGACATTGACTTCTGGTTACTCCACTCCTGGAAAATGCTTTGAGCACACTGACCTGCATTTTGCATTTGTGGTCTAAGCCTGAAGTGCCTCTGCCTGTTTGTTATGGAAGTAACTCCTAGCAAAGCAAATCCAGTGGCAGCTAACACAACCTTACAGAATAATTGCTTCCTAACTGAACAAACTTCTTACACAGTCCTGATGGGTAATAAGAAAACCATTGCAGGAATACCATTTCGTCACTGGCAAATTTCATTCTGAAACACTTTGGCATGCGTTCTTAGCTAATGAACAAACAAGTTCACGAGAGAAGATGGTTCTACTATCACCAGTATGGGAGAAGACAGAAAGATGACAACTCTACAGAAACTAGAAGCTGAGAAGTAGAAATTTATTCTTAAACTGTCAACTAAAGCTATTGGTTCAGGAGTTGCCCATCAGGTCTTTAATCTCCTAGCTGATGCTTTGCAGCAGACAAGTCAAACTAAGTGAGTATTTTACATCTGGGGGGAAGAGACATCATCCAAACCCAGTTTTTAATACCCCAAAGAAAACACCTACATCACACTAGAAGTGCTAAAGACTTGCGCAAATTCAGTTGCAATTAGAAGACATTTACCCTACTAAGTAAGATGCAATAAAATTATACGTTGCCTCAAAAAAGAGTAGTACTAGCAAAAGGACAATGAAGGGCCATACAACAGAGAGATTCCATAGTACAGAAATATTAAAATAAACCATCTTGAGAACTGTCAGAGATTTGTATGATACTCTTCACTGAACTTTAACACAGAGATAACTGGAGATGTATAATCACAATTTCTCTCTGTCCACCAACTAGGAACTAATAAAAAAGTTATAAGACAGCAGTTCCAGATGCAAACAAAATGTCCCTTTTGTATATAACAAACATTTAAAACTAAAGCACTCACTTTTACAGGGTTTTGTGGGTGTCAAGTCATAAACTGGCTCAAAAAAATACACTTGAAAGACTAGGAAATACAATACCACAAATCTTTCACTTGGGAAGTACATAAAATGTCTGATCAACACCTGGGACGATGTACTCTGTCCACATCTGGCATTTATAGTTTTTCCTTCTTTTGACCTTCATAACCTTATTTTCTTTCTTTTGTCTTTGTTGCCTGACTACTGAAATTCAAGTACAAAGGTTTGAAAGCAGGAGGTAAAACATACACAGGCATAGAAATTATTAGCAAAAGGACTTATTTTTATTTGGATCTGATATACTCCTTTCTTACTGTTTGTGTGCTTGTTGACTTACAAACCTGTAATACTTAGTGAAAACAGGACATGCTGTACCAAGGTACAGAGATCTTGTGTTTGAGTGGTGTTGCCATTTTATTTTTGCCAGATAGGCTAATTTACATACAGGGAAAGCATAAAATAACCTCCTTCCCTCAACTGTTGCCAATGCTATTACTTTTTAAACAAAAGTAGACAAGAATGGGGGAGGTGTGGGGAAGCATCTTGGGAAGGTGGTTTGGGTGTGGTGGTGTTGGGCTTGTTTTGCTTTTCCCTTTAAAACCATATTGTGCCCAGTGTTTTCAACCCAACTGTATCGATATGCTTGTACAACCTGATGCTTGACACCAGAAAGCTTCTGCCCAGCCATATCAGCAAAACAGTTAAGTATCACCAAAAATCCCTCTGCTCTCTTTCCTTCTGCACAACAGTAGGGCAACCATGCATTTTTTACCTCACTTCAATTCAGGATAGCTCTGAAAGACACTCAAGAGGGAAATACAGATGATATCTCAAAAGATACTAATTAGCATTTACTGGTACTTTTTATTCAGAGAACTTACCTATACATGGCGTCTCCAAGCACTGCCCTTCCCTCAAATCTCTTATATGAAAGAAGATTTTTCATTAACAAAGATTACAGCACTACTTTGCTAAATACTGCACCAGCTCTAAATGGGAGTGGGATCATTGAGAAAAGAGGTCAGAGTGATGAAAGAACTGGTTTATGATGACCTATTCTTTACCCTCTACCAACCCCATATCTTATAAAACCCTAAGATTTACCAAACACAGATTATCCTTTCAAGTTAGTACATCAATTGCTCTTCTAAATGGCTCGTGTGGTTCCATGGCAGACCATCTAGGTTAGTGAAGCTATTTAATGCTACAAGTAAGTCTTAAAGCACATAGTCTTCTATTAATATGCACATGTTCCCCAGACACTTAATCTCAATTTTGGAATTTGCTTGTATTTACAAGCCTGAGAATAGAAACTGTTCTTTCTGATAGACAAAAGAATGATCTCTGTTCTCCTTTTCAAAGAGACAAAAGGAGGAAAATTAGTTCTTGGGTTTGTGCCAATGTGAACTCCCTAATTTCCAGAATCGAGCCCATGTCCTTGACTTTTAAGTAGCACGTAAGTATGTTAAACCTATACTACCTGTTGCTCTGTTTGCAGACTCTACCATATAAAATTTGTCTCATGTGGTAACTTTTTTCCAACACATCTTTCTGTAACAGATGTCTTAGTAATTGCCGTTTTATCTTTTTTTTTGTAAGTGAAACATGGACAGAGAGTAGATCATACAGTTCTTTCAGTATGGTATTAAAGACTGAAAGATTGGGTGGCTGCTTATCATGCTTTTTATGCCTGAAGTACTTGAAATAAAATTTTGCATGCGTTAACCTTACCTCAGAATTGGGAAACTGAATGAAACTGTACTGCACTTCAAGCTTCCTCCAGACTGTTTTCATCTGTACTTCCACTTCATTAGTTCAAAGGTAATATTATGGAAATGCATATTTCTACTAGTCTGTAAAACAGGAACAAAAATTGACTTAAGAGGTAACTTAAGAAATTGTATTGACAATTTATAGCACATAATGTGAACTGTACATTGCAGATACCGGTATCTGGCATTACAGAAGCCATCTGTTATTATGAGCTGCTCCTAGCTAGGAAAGACTTTGGACTTCTGCATTTATAATAGTTGCACAGTTGTGATATATTTGTAAAATACTGACACTAAAAAGCATTTAAATTTAATTGTATCATTAATTTATTCACGCAAATATTTGTTAAAAAACTCCATTTCCAACTTTTTGTTTAAATACAGGTTTGTCTTAGATGCATGATGGTGTCAGGGAGGAAGGATGTTAAAAATCTCCATAGAACAAGCCTTTCTGCTCTCTCCCAGTAACTCCTGGATTCACCTGATCTATACCAGCAAGATTTGCAAGCCTCCAGATACCAGGTTTTTATGGGTGGGTTTGTTTTGTTGCTTTGGGTTTTTTTTAAAAACCAGTGAGCAGACAAGAGAAAGGGCACTCTGGCAGTGACACCAGTGGAAAACACAAACAAACAATGCACAAGCCAGTCTTTACTAAGCACTGGAGAATCTCTAAGACTGCAGTTTCACAACAAAAATCCACTGGTGTGACCATGTTATTTCCAGCACAGAAGTTAACTGTGATATAACAAGAAATAATCAATAGGCTTATTGTAGCTGCACACAGGCATAATTACTCCTGGAAAGAAGCAGCAAAACAGAAAAAAAGTACTGGCAACAGTGACATAGGTAAACTGGTTTTGGGTTTTTTTGTTTGTTTCTGAACTGACACATGCCCAAGCATTAGAGGAAAGCACAGCATAGGCTCTTAACCGGCCATCTTCAACAACTGTGAGCAAGTCTGACTTGTGTCGAGTCCCAGTGTTTTCAAATGCATTGTGGATAGCTAAGTTAGCACATATCACCTATTGCCAACTATTCCCATTTTGTAAGTGTCACAATTTTTGAATTTTTCCATCATCCAAAGCTTTCAAAAAGGTGACACAAGGATTTTATCATTTACAAGTCTCAGTTTTACAACATCAGACGTAAGACCTTGAAAATAACACAAAGGCTTAGATGTCAGTAATCCAGCTATGCTGTTAAAAATCTTACAGTGTACAGAAGTAATGACTTATTTTTGAATGCCAAGGCAAACAGTACTGGGGCAGACAAGCCATGCGCCTGCATGATGTTCAGCAGAGGAAGAGTTTGAGCATCCACTTTGCTTCTCTTTTCCTAAGTACCAATAAAGACCTTTACAAGAAGGTCAGAATACTTCTGTCTCCATGTCCATTTATAAGCACTGTTCCTCACACACTGAGGTTTAATAGTCTTGGTAATAAATAATAAATTTGTGTAAAATGGTAACCTGAAACCATCCTGAATATCAGATAGCACCAGTTCTTAAAGACAATTGTCTCCACTGAGCAGACAGGCTGACACTTGACTGTTATTTCTTCCATGGTAAAACTGAAAAAACATTCTTCCATGCAAAAGTGTTTGTTGAGATTGTTTTTGCTTCTTTAAAGTAAAGAATCTGCAAAATATATCCATCTCTTCCTCCCTATAACCAAAGAACTTGAGTTTGTCCTCTGCTGGGTTCCAAAAGAAACAACTATAAACCAAGAAAAAAGTAGGTGAGTTTTCTGTTTTTACACCATCTCCAATCCCCTTGTATCTAGGATCAAGTTTAAATGAAGGCCACTTTTGTATTATTTGAAGAGGCTTTACAAGAGTAAAGACATTTCTGTACAATGCTAGTCTGGGCCTATTTTGTTTATTTTTAAACCGATGTCCTCCTTATAGTTTTTTTTCCAAACACCCAAATTGATGAAATTCCTAGTAACTGACAATTTCTGTAAGCATTCCTTGCATTGTAAGCATTCCTGATGCCACTACCATGTATCAGATACACAAGCTCTGTTACCAAACAAGATTTTAGTTGATTTCCAGATCTGCACGACTCTAGGTATGGCTGTGTTAGCATTTAATTCAAATCAGGGCTGCACTTTTGAAGTCAATCTCCCAAACAACCCTGTTTTCCCTGCTTTGCTTTACATGACAAAGGAGTCTCCAACTACACGAACCACATTTCTTTTAAGTAAAACTAAATCAGAGAATGAGCTTCAGGTGTGCATAGTACAAGCTCCAACCACTGACAGGAATTTAGCCACAGAATCAGATGAGGACCAGCTTGAAATAAAACCCTCATCACCTGTATAGTGTGGATGCCAGGTTCTCAGCACATGACAGATCTGAGCCAATTATATCCCACTGCTCAATAACATGGACACAGCCTCTTTTACGACTTAAAAAATTTTTGTGTCAGTTCCAAACTTGTAACTTCCTTTAAAAAAGGGGAATTACAAAACCTCTGTCAGAGATGGCACCGAAGAGAATAATAATTATTAATTTATGTGAGTGACATCACTCATTACTATTTCTTCCATTTCCTGCATTGGCATAAGATGCTAAGTGAGAACATGCTTAATTTTATAAAAAAAAATCAATTGAGTTAAATATTTAATACAGGCATCCAAAATGCTTAATTTTTAATGGTTTAGTTTTTCAAAATACGCAGTACCATTCTTGATGGCATCTTCTGGAGAAATGCCATTAAGAATGAAATAAAACTATTCAATAAATGAACTGCACAACTCCACCTTCACTTTATTACAACTTGGGCCATTACAATGACTAAAAGAAGGACAAACAAATTAAAATACAGAGCCTCACAGTGCTTGTCACTAGTTAGTTACATATTAAATCTAGATTTATCTGGGAATTTTTCTACATGTTAGGATTATTAAATTCGGGATCTTCATACACTATTAATTCAGAAATACCAGCATCCAGTTGAGGGAAATAAAAATCTGAATTGCATGAGTACAGCAATTGCCTATCTAACCCAGAGAATTGCAAATTTGCTGCCATTGGCTGGTCCCTGGGAACAGTCAGAGCTGATTTCTAAACCTCATTGCGGGGGAAGAAGGAAGGAACCAACAGCCATGAGCAGGCCAGACAGGAGGAACTCGCAGTAGCAAAGCTCAAGTCAGACTGACTCATCCAGAGGATGAAACTGTACTCAGACTGTGGGCTGCTTTTTCTTGTCTTCCCACTTATCTCTAGATCCTGCTTCCCTTCTCAGTAGCTCCAGTTCCTCCAGCTCCAGGGCTACATCCAATTCTTTCCCTCACCTGTCTCTTCTTTTCATGATAAAACTTTCCTGGCACTTGACTCTCCCTGCATTCTGTTCCTTCAATTCATTCCCCCTTCTTTCAAACTGCCCCACCAGTTTTCAGCTTAAATTACCTCTTCCTTCTCAAAGAACCTTGCTACTTGTTGCAGCTGGGGAAATATGCCAAAATTTGGGAAGTGCGCTTTATTTGGGGTGTGGGTGGGATATGTAACTTTCATTCCTTCAGTGCTAGAAATTTCACAGCAGAGTAAGACATCAGAGGTAGATGAAGGATTCCTGACATGGCTATAAACATTTTACTAAACTGACAAACCTCTCTGAGTAAGCACCACAGCTTTTAGCTCAAAACCAGACATAAAGGTTGGCACATGGCAAATCTGCAATTGCAGGAAGACAGGATGAGCAGGTGGGCTCTGCCTTTAAATGAGAATTGACTTCCCACAGTTTATACAAACAGAAGTGTGCAAATAGCAAATCTTTGTGCTATCAGACATCTGTAATTGAGGGGTTCATTTTGAATGCAAAATTAAGGAACCTAAGTTTGGAAAGTAACTTTAATTAAAGTAACATAACAGTTGATGTAATTCAATATCAATTAAAGCACATGATCACACAAGGACTCATTGCTACAGACTACAGTTAAATACTTCTCTATTCGCTCCAACTTCCAGTTATTTCTTTCCTGTTCTTTTACTTCCCCCAGCCATCATGGCTTCACTTGTGCAGTTAGCTGTTCAACTAATCATACCTGTATCCCAATCTATGAAACAGAATTTGTTTTGAATTTCCTGTAAATTCAGATCATGTCACAGACATGGGCTACAGTGACAGCAGACAAACAGTTAAATCAGAAAAAAAAAAACAAACAATGGGGCAATAAGCTTTACTGTTTGAGATTTGGAGTGGGAGCAAAGACAAGAAGGAGAAAAGCAGGTGGTGCTAGGAACACATCTAGGTATGAAGTGTCAGAGACCTTACGGTCAGCTAGTGTCTCTGTTAACCGGTTAACAGAGGATTCAGAAGCAGAATTACTCAATTTCAGGGAAACTACAGTCCTAAACAAAAGACTTTTTGTTAGAAATCTATGCATAAAGGAAATAAAACTGCAGGCCCAGATGGCAGCCTAGAAGATACTTCAGTTAACAGTCTAATGACTGACACTAGAAAATTTAGCCAGTTGCTGTAAGCTAGAAAGTTTGAAAAACAGTGAGTATGCTCCACTGTAGCTGTGAAATTTGAGTGGAACTTTAAAGTGAAAGCAGCTATGCCAAATTTCCAAATCCTACGTCAAAGTTCATGTCTAAGGATATGAATTTCTTAAGGAAAACCTTTTCACCAAATTTACATGTGAGAAAACCCCACACCATGCAAGAAAAAGCAAATACCATATTGCCTGTGGCACATCTAGGGCTTTGTGGTTTTGTCTGTGGAACAGAGAAAGCATAGGAGAAAGGACATCTTGCTGAACCGACAGTCCTTCCAAATTCAGTAGGAATGGTACATGAAATAAAATGCTAGGACTGAACAAACAGATCACTTTCCACCCTCTGGACACTAAGTTTTCCAGGTAGCAAGATGGGAAAATAAGAGTCTGAAATGAAGTTCACACATGTTTATCCAGTCCTCAAGGCAAGCTAGCTGGAAATCATTCAAAATCACTTCAGTAAAGATACAGCTACATGAAAGATAATTTTTAAAATTAACTTTATGCCTGCATTTCTTGAAGTTTCAATAAGCAATCACCAAATTATCCTTGCAAGGGTTAAAATTGCAAGGAATAATACAATATGCCAGCACTTCGTGTCATGCTGCTCTTCACATCTGTATTGCAGTGGTTTGGTCTTTCTATGAGTCTGGTTGAGACTCTCAAATTAGTTCAGGACACCACTGATCTTTCGAGCACTTCCAGGTTGTTCTTGGAAAGCCTAGATTTTGTTGTCTTTATTGATTACTGTACAGATCTGAGGTGGCAGAAAAATAACTGCTGTCATTTGTAGGGAGTTATACAGAATTTCAGGTATTGCCTTGGAATAGCTGGGTGAAAACAAGGTATCACATAGAAATAATTCAGACTTAAACTGGTCCAATGTAAGTACTAACCTAATCTGCCTGCTTGTCTGTAGGATAATGAGTGCTGCTGCCTCCAATACAAAAAACTTTTGACTGAACTTTCATTTCCAGACTGACAGAAAATATAGGACAAACCTCTACAATTACAAAAATACAACTGCTTTTCTTTAAGCCAAGGATTTGTCTTTTCTATGAGAAAACTATCAGAGGCAGAGGTTGGTTTTGTTTTTTTTTTTTTTTTTCCAGAACAGACCTTCTTTAAGGCCCTGCTCTTCCAGGCTCTTAAAGAACTTGTGTACTCCGGAGGCATCAGAGGACTGTATACATCACATCTTACAGAAGAGAGAATCTGCACCCTAGAACCTAGAACAACCTGAGATTTTTCTTCTGAGGCCTTACAATCATGCAACCTCACACAAACAGAAGATACTCTGAGCAGGTAATATCTGAAGGACCAACACACTGCTTCACAGATAGGCACTCTCCCTGCCCTTGGTATATGTTACTGTTTTCACCACCTCTGTTTCCTGCAGAGATAAAGCATTCTATGCAGTCAAGCTTCTGAAAAATTACTGCCCCAAGGCATATCTAGAAGTATTAGAACACAAATTCCTGAATAAGGCTGGAAATGTGCAGTACCAGACAACAAGACAGGATGCATTTTCCAAGATGACATGAGTCTGCATAAATCAGAATGCATCCATACTCTCCACAGGATCTGTGACAGGAGGAGTTCATTAAGTGGGGCCATGACAATCCAGACATAAACCTCCTTAGACCCATAATGAAAGTCTGCCTCAGCAGCAGGGCCAGAAAATTCCATCAAGCTTTTACTCTGTCCTGGCAGATGTAATTTCCTGTAGCAGAAGGAGTTTAAGCCTCCTGATTTCTTAGAAGGTATCTTGAAAATTTTATTTAGGCATACATAGCTACAGCATCTGGAGTCATTTGAAGGACTCCACAGCCTGCTGTGCTGAGAGCAGTCTCTGCACTTCCAGTGAAGCTGCAGTATTCTTCTCGGCCATCTCAAATGTTCTTTGTGAAATGATCCAGCAGAAGCTGAAAAATCAGCTGACTCTCCATACTTTGGGGCTAAAAAGAATATGACAACAGTTCACTGTTAAAACAAAAGCAGTTACATAGCTGACCACCCTCAAAGGCAATTCCATCAGCCTGCAGCACTGGTGATGCACCAAAGCCAGACAGTACACTCAGCACAGA
Source organism: Agapornis roseicollis (assembly GCA_002631895.1). Classification (NCBI taxonomy): domain Eukaryota; kingdom Metazoa; phylum Chordata; class Aves; order Psittaciformes; family Psittacidae; genus Agapornis; species Agapornis roseicollis. The sequence goes on along the minus strand of NDXB01007212.1, from coordinate 54,795 downwards.
GAGGTCAAGTCAGAATCTGTCAAACCAAGCTCTGTCAGAAAACAATTGGGTTAAAAGACTGCTATGCAACTCCTTTCATTGTATCCCACAGCTCTCCAAGCATCCAAAACAATTCTCTTAACAAGTACTTCTGCTTTTCAAGACAGATCTAAACCTAAAATGGTTTATCCCAACTTTGGAGGCACCCAGCACAAAGCTCCTCCATCCACAATCTCAGCTTCCTCTTGGGATACTGACAACAGACTGGCTCCAGGATTAACAGTCTTCTATTCCATTTGTAAGAGCTACTAGTGACAGAACAAGGAGAAATGGCTTTAAACTGAAAGACAGTACATTTAGATTACGTATTAGGCAGTTGTTCTTCCCAGTGAGGGTGCTGAGGCACTGGCACACGTTGCCCAGAGAAGCTGTGGCTGCCCTGTCCCTGACAATGTTCAAGGCCAGGCTGGACAGCACTTGGAGCAACCTGGTCTAGTGGGAGGTGTCCCTGCCTGTGGGAGGGGGGTTGGAACTAGATCCCTAGATCCCTTCCAACCCATTCTGCGATTCTGTCATTTGACATCCCCGAAACCAAGACTAGTTATGATACCATGGACTTCACACAACCCTTCCAGAGTTTCAAAGATATATCAAAAAACACCTAAGGCTTTATGCTGGTCAGCCATCAGGCAAATTTCAAAGTCAGCTCTCCCAGCACAGAGTCCTACTTGCCACTTTGTATTAGCTGAGTCCTACTTGCCACCTAGCTAATACATTGCCTTGCATGAATGGAAACAACAATAAAATCTGATCAGTTGGCACACAGGCTCAGAGGTGCACATTCTTATCATAATACTGATCCTGGGAATGTTGCCCAGGCTTCAGTTTCTCTCTGACAAAAGAGCAAATGACATCTAGCTTCTGCCTGTCCCACAGGACAAATTAGACCACATTTTGATAGATGATCCTCTTCTCCCTCCCCCTAAGATTGCAGCAAAAGTTCAAGTATTTCTTCAGTTTGTCTTCTTTACAGAACAATTCAAACAGTGAGAAACATTTTCAGGAAACATTTGATTAAAAAAAAAAATGCCACAACTTCAAAATCCCATGGTCTCAGGCATTATCCAAATACTACAGAGCCAAAAAGATGTCAAAAATGAACTTCTGCTCTACAACACTAACTTATACCTCTGCATGTGTGTAGGACTGATGTTCGGGTTAACTTTTAATTTGAACCACAGTGTGGTGGATTGACCCTGGCATGTGCCCACCAGGACTGCTCTCTCACTCCCCTCCTCAACTGAATAGGGGAGAGAAAATATAACATAAGGCTTGTGGATCAAGATAAGGACAGGGAGAGTCCTTACGGGCATCACACTTGACTTCGGGAAACTAGTTTATTACCAATCAAATCAGAATAGGATAATTGGAAATAAAACCTAATCTTAAAAACACCTTCCACCCACCTCTCCCTTCTTCCCAGTCTTAACTTTACTCCCAACTTCTCTACCTCCTTCTCCCTAGGGGCACAGGGAGACATGGAATGAGGGTTGTGGTCAGTTCATCACACACTCTGCTGCTCTTTCCCAGGGGGATGACTCCTCAACATTCTTCCCTGTTCCAGCATGGAGCTCCTCCTACAGAAGAAAGTTCTCCATGAACTTCTCCAACATGAGTCCTTCCCACAGGCTGCAGTTCTTCATTAACTGCTCCAGCACTGGGTCACTTCCATGGGTGCAGGCCTTCGGGAACACACTGCTCCAGTGTGGGTCCCTTCCATGAGTGCAGCCCTTNGGACTTCCTCACGCTCTTGCTCTGCTGCAATGTGGAGTCCTTCCCATGGGAGAACAAGTTCTCCAGAAATTTCTGCATCATGGATCTTTCCTACAGGCTGCAGTACTTCATTAACTGCTCCAGTGTGGGTCCCTTCCATGAGTGCAGCCCTTCAGGAACACACTGCTCCAGTGTGGGTCCCTTCCATGGGTGCAGTCCTTCAGGAACAGACTGTGGGTCTCCTGCTGGGTCACCAGTCCTGCAGCAAACCTGCTCCAGTGTGGGCTCCTCTCTCCATGGGGCCACAGCTCCTGCCAGGACCCTGCTCCAGTGCAGGGTCACAGCCTTCTTCAGGCATCCCCCTGCTCTGGCTTGGGGTCCCCCCTGGGCTGCAGGTGGAGATCTGCTCCCCCATTAACCTCCATGGGCTGCAGAGGCACAGCTGCCTCTCCATAGGCTGCAGGGGCACAGCTGCCTCTCCACAGGCTGCATCATAGGCTGCAGGGGAATCTGCTCTGGCACCTGGAGCGTCTCCTGCCCTCCTGCTTCACTGACCTTGGTGTCTGCAGAGCTGCTCCTCTCACAGATTCTCCCTCCACTTGCTGGCTGCAGTGCAGCAACTTTTTCATTTCTTTAATACATTATCAGAGGCACTACCACCATCACTGATGGGCTCAACCTTGGCCAGCAGCAGGCCCACTTTTTGCTGGCTGGCACTGGGCTCTATCAGACAAGGAGGAAGCTTCTCGTAGCTTCTCACAGAAGCCACCCCTGTAGCCCTCCCTGCTACCAAAACCTTGCCATGCAAAACCCAATACACATAGCCACATAGAATCATATTAAACACAGCTTGTGGGTTGGTAATTTCTGACAAAGAACACAGATGAGAGGAACACATAGCTGGGTATGAGAAAACCTTTCTAAGGAGAACGCTGCCTTCAGCAAACCCCTAAATCAGAGCCATCATCTCCACAGCTCTGAACATATGGAAGCATGACAGTATCTTTAAGCATATCAGGAGACACCTCAGATAATCCCCTCTTCCCCAGCTCCTTAAAGGCCTTCAACATGAGCAGACTTAACCTGGTACATATATTTTCCTACAGAAAATGGACTAGACTGTTACATTAAAGAAAATAAAGCAATGCCCCTGGGGGAACCAATGCAAGATGCTAGAACTCAAAAAATTACTTTTTCATTCAGATGTAAGAATACAAACACATCCAGACATTTCTGGCAGTTTAAACAGGCTGTAAGTACTGAGAGCCATTACAATTAACGTTCTTCAAAAAATGATAAACCACTTCTTTATTAGGTCAGAAGTATTCCTCCCCAAAAGCAAAACAAACACCCGAGTGTTCTGCTGTGAAATACTGAGTTATGACAAAATATGAATGGTTTTGAAGGTCAGTCATCATGCATATTAGTTGTCAGCAATGAGAACTATTTAAAAAGAATATGAACACCTTAAGGTCCAGAAGTTTGCAGCTGGCACAGAGAAGGAGTTGAATATCTTTTTTCCCCGGAGCTGTAAGAATGCACATATTCTATTAAATAGCCTGTACTGAAACCAAAATACTACTGGCTTTAGAGACACAAAAGCACAGAATTCTTGCCTCGCACAATAAAACCTGTTTAAGTTCTGCTAAAACATATAAACCTTAAAATTTGCATTACTTCCCTCCATTGTAAAGTGAAATGAGAGAATTGGTCAACTATCATTAAACCTTAAAACTGGCAGTGACTATGAAAGCAAGATTAAATTCACGCAGTGCACCTCATATCAACAACCCAGAGAAGAGCATTAATATTTATATACTAAATCCTAAATTTAGGCTCCTATTGATGTAATCCCTAGTGAAAAAAAAATACAATGCCTAATTTTCTATAACGGTTTATTCATACTTTAATTGACATTAGAATTTTATTAAAAGGTGTTTTTGCAAAGTGTTTTCCTTCAGACTAGTTATGATTTATCAGTACAGTTTTGGGAAAAACTGACTATAACAAGGATGCTCCCATAGCAAGCAGGTGGGGCAGCTTGGAATGCTGCAAAAGATCTGTGAATAATCTACAGATTCCAGCTGTTGACAATCATCTATATAAGGATACATAAATATATACAAGTTTTGTTCCCAGTAGGTCCATCCATATTCCCCAGAATACAACCTAATTTATGTGAAACAGTAGTAAGACATTTGGATAATAACCAAACTTCCCCCAAAAATCTTCAGAGGAGACAACCAAACACAGGAGCCTTCTGCTTTAGCTTTTAGCTAAACATAAAAGACATTACATGCAGTCTCCTGCTCTCTTTAAAATTGCTATTCAATACTGTATAGCAAAAGAAAAGTAGGTTATTCTGAACAACTTCAGAATTCATTTGGTCCAAGTGCAGTATGCAAAATTCAGGTAATTCTATGGTCTATACATTAGATCTTTCTGGATAAAACTTCAGAAAGTCATAATCCCACATCCTTCTAATGCATGATGCTCCACACAGTTATATGAAGGAGTGTTTTGGCTTTTCTCAACTAAGTGACGTTACAGAAACAACTAAGTTTTTGCAGAGAAGATACAGAACTAGGTATTTTACCAAACTTTGTAATTCAACAGTACAAACCCCATCACCTTCTATATACAAGGAAAAGTGAAAGAGTACTTTATAATCCATAAAGCCACATGAAATTACCTTGATAATATTTGATTGTATCTGATCCCAAGTGGCCTGAACTTTCCTTTATCTGTTTAAAACAAGAAGAGAGCACACTTCCTGTTAACAGTAACAGATTTGTTGGTCCCATCTCCAGAAAACACAACTCACCTTTTTGTGTAAAACAGGTTACACATAAAAAACCCCTAAAACAAAAGAAACAGAAAAACACCTCAAAAGAAAGCTGTAATTACAGAATCAGAAGTCACTTATTAAGAAATGTGTACTAAGGACTTATTCCTGCTCAGTCACTGTAAAGTCTCCAGACACCGTTATTTCAGAAAAACCCATCAGGGCAGTTAGAAGAAAAATCCCAAGCAATCAAACAGACTGGATATTGCTAAAGTATCCCTTTACTCATTAGAATCTTCGAAGATATGACTATAAAAAGAACTTGATGCTTACCACCAGCACAATGATACAGAATGTGATTTACAAATCTAAACTCAAGCCACCCCAGACCTAACGTCTGCTGTAAGCAGGTTAGAGTAAGGCAATGCTGCATCATGCAGAAAGTAATCCATGTGGGTAGTTCAGTGGAGAAACTAACCTGCTCAAAAATCCTCAGTCATTTCAGCTATAAAGTCTTAACAGTTATATATTCAGAATTCTGGGATGTTATGCTGCCTGTAGTTCTTTGGCCACGAAATTATGGACCCTTTCAACTTGACCTAAGATTTCCAATGACAGATTTGTGAAAAACATATTGCATACAGAATAGAATGGCACACACAAACATCAGGCAGGACAACTCAACACCAAGTCTTGAATATGCCATGTAATTATCTAAATCTCATCTGGCCTCTTGCATTTCCTATCAAATCTATACATTCAGAAGTAACAGTAAGGAATTCCAGTTTATCTCATGTCAAATTCCAGACATCACAGGACTACTTGTGCCTCCATCAAGGATATGAAAGAAAGACAATACAGATCTCTTCCAGTTAACTGCCTGGGAATAGGTTCATTTTGTATAACTAATCCACCTTTTATGAACAAATACTGTAAAACAGGTTGTATGCTGAAAAAGGAGGACTTGAAGAGTGGATAAATTAAATCCATAGCTTCTTCAGACAAAGAGAAGTTTTTGTCAACAAAGTTCTACAGGCACCAGAGGTGCTACCACCTGAGCTGAAAAGCACCCAACTGCTTAAACCTGCTGAGAACTCTTGACACACTTGGTATTCTGCACTTAACTTTAACACTCTGACAATGCTGACAAATGCTAACAAAACTGACAGACCCATTTCAGACACATTTTAATATACTAACATGGACATTTAGTGCATCATCCTACAAGTTCTGTATAAACACGGTGTCCGAAGGCAGACCTGATGAGTACCAGTGATCATTCTCTGCTGCATCTGCCAGGGGCATGTCACTTGACAAAAAGGAGCACAAGGCTCATGGAAGGGGCAAAAGGGAGAAAACAGGCATAAATTGGGTTTTAGCCAATTAAACCTGGGGAGGGAGAAGACTCCTGAAGTATGACCACACATTTTAATGCATGTTTTAAATCAAAATACACTCTAAAGGAGAAGATATTTTATTCTTGAAAGATAAAGTAGCTTAGACTTCACTGTCTTTGCTTCAGAGTGGCATAAAGAATAACATAAAAGCTTTTCTACCAACATTGAGACAAATAATCAAAGAAATATGTACATTTGTGATAGTTACATTGTTCAATGATGGTTTTGAAAATTCCTTGTTTATTTTAGTTCTGGAAAACTTGCCCTGATGCAACTAACTTAAGATACTTGACATTGTTGTTTTAATGTGACCTTTAACAAAAAAAAAAAAGAAAGAAAGAAAAAACTCCAAACAACCCAAACCCCTCTGATACTACCAGCTTTCTCTATTTAGTGAAGGCACAAAAAGCCAGCAGCTGACATCTGAATCTCATCTAAATTCAAACAGGAAATTAAAAAGTTATCAATTATACACCAATTCACCCATGATGCAGTGGATTCTCTATCACAAGAACACTGCTAAAGGCATACTGGATATACTACAGGTAAGTGCATTTATGGGATGCTGGGGTAGGCATTCATGCGGGTTTTGTTTTGCCCTCAAGTCATGAACAGAGAAGAATCTCAAGTATTCCTTAAACCTGAAAACACACATACCTCTAATATATATCTTCTAAAAAACTAAAATTAATTTTACAGATAAGCTTTAAATTATTCATTACTCTAGATAATTGCTGCTCCATTATTATTTTCTGGGATATTCAAGAGAAAAGGAAAAACAGAGCATCTTTGCATGTGCCCTTAACTTAGGTATTTAATTTCTTACCCAAATAAGTGAATAAAATTCTTCTTTTGACAAAGTAAAAATGCAAAAAAAGGAGTTCGGATATACAAGTAACCTCTGTCCCTCTCTACACTGAGAATCATCTGGACCTACTAAACTGTCAAGCAAGTACCATGGTTAATAGAGAAATAAAAGAACCATCAAAATTGGTTATTGTTTAAATTGTTTAAAATTGGTAGCTTCCTTACAGGCTATGCTAAAGCTCTCTATGAACATCAGCTGATTTAACACTTAAGATGCATAATTTGTAAAATTATACAAGCAAAACTGCAGCCAACTATTTTTGCCTACTCATCCAGGTCTATAAAGCACCTGCCTCCTCAGCAACTTACAGAAATACTTATAAAATAGCAATCAGTACTGTGAAATTTAGGGGAAGGCAACAAAGACTTCCATATAAGGTTGTCAGATTAGATTATCTCATATGTTCATGTGTTTTAATCTTCTGTAACACAAAATACAGACTATCTATAGCACTACTCAAAGGTTCAAAAAAAAAAAAAAAATAGACCCGACCAGGCATCTAAAAAAA